>VXAU01005292.1:1031979-1143927 GCA_013399695.1 Formicarius rufipectus
CGGGATCGCTCCCTCCGCCCCGCGGGGACGCGTGTTTGCTGCCAGCCCCGCGGCCGGAGCTCCCCGCGGCCGAGGGCAGGGCCAGGCCTGGGCGACCGCCCGCAGCCCGCCCTGCCCCGCGGGGCTGCCCGGCTGCGCTGCCTTTGTGGGCCCCGCCGTGGGGGAGCTCTGGGGAGAGAGAGCGGAGAGCCCTGAGACGTGATGGTGATTCCCTGGCACGGCCCCCGGCTGATAACCCGCTGGGCTCCGCTCGGGTCTCAGGGTGCTTCTGTCTGGCCCCTGGAAATGCCTGGAAAAATAGATGGCTCCAAATTACTCAAAAGCAATTTAGACAGGCCACAAAAGAAAATGCACCCCAACTGGGTCTGTGTGAGACAGCTGGGGTCCAGTTAGGCTTAGCAGCAGAGGTATCCTCTGACCGAGCAGAATTACTTCAATTACAGACGGAGGTCCGAGTGTGGCGAAAGGCTCATGCCTGATCCTGTTTGGGTCCCACATGGAGCACAGATGAATCAGAGCTAGTAAATGTTGATGGATTCAAGCTTCATGCGATGAGTGCAGGTCTGTTAGTGGCACACTTCCCATCCTGTCACGGTACACCAGATATTTTCTACTATGAGGCACCATGATTTGCCTATTGCTTTGGAAACTGGATAGTAGATTGCATAGTCACCTTGTTATCCAGCAGCATGTAGAAGCAATCGAGCTTTGATGCAGAGTATGATGCCAAATACAGTATGCACACGAGGTACTGGAAAAGCACTGTTCTCTCTGGCATATGTTCCAAGCACACTTCAACAATTTATTGTTTCCATTAGAAAAGTATCTAATAATCTGAAAAAGGATCTAAGAACCATTGTTCTGGGTACTATGTTTTACACAGAAAGCTCATGCCCTGCAGAGTTTATAGAGAGAGCAGATTAAATGTGTTCTAGGGATACCCGTTGAGATAGTTGTGCAGGTTTTTTCGGGTCTCATAAAGGTGTTGCACCAGCACAAACAAACCTGCTGGAGCACTTTCTAAAAGCCAGCATGCAAACAGACAGGTCCAAACAAAAAGGCTGAAGCTTTAACCTACCTTGAAACTCTTTCTTTGCTTCTAACAAGTCCTCCTGACTCTGGACGACCTCTCGGTTCTCCACAGAAGTGAGGACCACAGCTCACAGAAACACAGCATCTCTCCTGACCAAGCCAAGGGCAGAAGCAGCAACGCACACAGAGGCGATGGGTTTCTTCACAGGCAGACGCACGCACGGTGCACCGCCTCTCCGTGCTACCTGTCTAGTCTTGTTTTAGCTGTTTCTAACGAGCAGGCAGCGTACTGGAGCATGCAGAATTCACGCTTTTTGAAGCACCCCGAATGCAGGCTCATATCTTTTGGTAACTCAGTGGCTCAGAAGAACTTTTCAGGGAGCAAGAAGCAAATAGGTAGTAAAATGGGCACAGTTGTGCGTGAACCTCAGTTTCATGCTTCTTGGGCTTCTCAGTAACCTACACGAATCAAGAAACACTAGAAAATGGTACTGAAACTGCCTCATTCTTCAGTGCCAGATCACATCAGGATATAAGACACCTGAGGACTACTTGTTTGCACACTGCTGGAAGAGAGAGGTAATCACCTATTGGTGAGTCATAACCACACAATCACATAGGGGTGATGACGCAAACTTGCAAAGACCACAGAGAATGATACTAGCTTAAAGGTGTCTTCTCCCCCTTTCTATTTTTTGATTAAAAGAGCCAGATATTGGGACACCATCCTCAGTTGTGGCAGAGCAGTGTAACTCCATTGCTTTTGTCTGAGTACAGGTTTACACTTGATGAGGGTATACCCCATTCTGTTTGTAAAAAAAACAAACCAAAACAAAAACAACAAAAACAAACAAACAAAAACAAAACAAAAAAAACTGTTCTGCCTGAGCAGATTCTTCCTTCCTTTCTCTAAACTTGAGTTTAATTCTTGAAAAATGTCTGGCCTATCTGAAGCCTCTGGAAGACAGAACCCTCTTTTTTAAATGTGGGATATGCAGTGCCACAGCAACAGCAGTGCAAATGTCACCGCAAGAAGTTAGTTCAGCCTACTAATACTATTCTGCTAACTCAACTTGTGGTGTATCTTCAGCTAGCTTGACAACAAAATTCCTCCAGCTGCCCCAGCAAGTAGTGGTGCAGCTCCTGTGCTCTACAGCAAACCCCAAGGCAAAGAAAAATGTGCAGCTCTCTAGAATCCTGCAGTGCTCTAGATGCTGTAAACCTTGCTCAACAGGAGAGAAAGACTGGTGAAACACTGGATCCACTGGCTTGCAGAACAATGAAAAGAAAAGGGAGAGTATCTTAGAAGGTGTCTTATGAAAGCAAAATCTGTAGTGGGATTGGGAAGCTGTTCCGTCATTTCCATGCCTTCAATTTGTCCCGATTGTCTTCCCCAAACTGCATGTAGCTTGCAGGTGGGAGGCCATAACTCATAGACATTCTGTCGTGGCTTTTTGTACCAACACTCTAAATGCAGTCTGTGAAGGATTTTTGTAGATGCTTTGACCTGAAAAGTAACTCCTGATAGTGTCATCCCCTCTTTAACTTCTGCAAGAGAGGAATCATAGACAAGACGTAAGGTTAGCTGTGCACTCTGTGACATACAGACTTATGCCAACAGCTTAGTGAGCAACTGAACTTACTCATCAGCTACAGATCAAGGCTATCTCTGACATTTTTGAAATTACAGTCTTTTTTTTTGAGTGATTTCTAGTAGAAATGGCCAACTGGAACTATTCTTTCTTTCTCCCTTAAAAAAACATCAAAAGAACATGAAAAATTCTTCTGGTGATCATCAAAATCATCAGCAAAGTAAGTTAGAGCTTCACAAGGACACATACTTAAATATATCCAGATATGCATCATGTATTTTTTATATACTGGAGGATATGTCAGTTCTCAGCAGACACAGAGAGTAGATTAGTGGTGTCCATTGCTTTTGTTGTTCTGAATCTCCTGTTGCTTCAGTATATTTACAAGTTCCCCTGATGTTTAATCATGCAGATTCTTTCTGTTTNCTAGTGCACTTTCCTGGGTGAACACTTCTGCATAACTGAAACTTTCTTGGAAAGTGTTTGCAAGGAAGACTCTATCATTGTTCTCTGTTTAACAGTGTCTCTGAGAAAAGCAGAGATCCCTGGGACTTTTGCTTCCTCACTGCAGCATATTCTTCATGATTTTTTAATTTAGACTTTCTGCAGATACACTAGATTCAACAAACCTTCAAGTCCTTTTTCTTGGGATGTTTTCCTTGCTCATCTCTTTCTGAGCTTGTAGGATGAGTACTGTCATGGCAGAAAAAAACCAATACACAATCAACTTTTAAAATTTCTGGTTTTCTAGGGAATACAAAGTGTTTCTTCTAGTATCTCACAGAGTAAAACCAGTAATTTGCCATGGCAACCAGCTTATGAAACAGAAAAAAATTATCATCACAAGGTGCTTTTTTGCTATAAGAAGGAAAGAAGTTGGGACCTTATCTGATTTGTTCACTGGTGAGCCATGCATCATCTATGTAGCAAAACCTGTCAGTAGAAGTTTGTGTTAGATTCAGTGCAAGTCAGCTGCCTTGTGGGCCTATCTGATACTTGCATCAAAACTGAAGTGCAGTCAGAAGGAAAGAAGGAAGTATTCAGAAAAATTGAAACAAGTCTGGATTCTCAGAAACACAAAGCCAAATCCATTACCGCAGCAAGCTGATGCAACTCTGAAGATGCCAGTGAGGGATGAACCAATTCTGAAATTAATTTGGCTTGTATTCTCTGACAATCCCCATTCTTCCCTTCTCCTCCTTTCTCAATTTTTTAAAAAGTGAACTAAATCTCTGCAGATCTATGAATGTTTTGGAGATACCTGGGATAGAGGATGGAGTAGGCTTGCAAAGTCTGTCTTCAAACCCATGCTCTTCAGAGGGCTACTCCCAGGAAGGGCAGACTCATTGCTACACAGCTTACTTGAGTTAGTGAGCTAATTTAGAAATAGCAAAAGGAATTAGCTAAGGGCAGAGAGGAGAAAAACTCGTAATTACTGCCATGGGAGAAAATCAAACCTGAGCTTTTTTACCTCAGAGGAGGACAATTTTGAAAACTGTTGCATGTGCAAATAGTCCTAGAATCCAGTGGAACTAGTGCTTGATTCCTGTACTGAAGATAGGCTCATTTGTAGATCTGAAGTGAATCTGGAGGGTATACACAAAATGTTTGCTTTACGTTAGAGCTGGAAAGGATATCTAGTCCTGAAAAGTGAAGGAAAAGCTGATAGACTACTGCTATGAACCACAACTAACACAGCTCCAACTGTGTGATGGAATCAAGTGTATGGTCGCCTTTCTATTTTAAAAACACTCTCTCCCAGTTAAAGTTTGTGCTGTTGATATACTACTACAGGGCTTGAGAAGCAATGGCCAGTCTTCTGGCATGCCTGGGGGCTTAGCTGAATTCACAGGTAAAATTATCTTTACTCATGGACAATCCTCTTCTACCTTCCTGGTGAGGTTGTAGAAAAAATAGTGCTATATTAGAGGCCCCAGCAATAGCATGACTTAGAAAGAAGCCATTGAGAGAAACTCTTAAGGTATCAGATAAATTTGTGTGGAGATGCCAAGCTAGATCTTGCTCCTGACAGTGAATTCTTATACTGTAAGTGACTGACAATAAAAAGACTATGGGGAAATCTGAGTCTTCTGCAGCACGAAGAAACCATGAGATAAATGAAGGTCATCTCAAAGAAACCATGCTGGACACTATAATTCAACACAGTCTCCTAGAGACTGGGAAAAGTCTGCAGGCTAAGCCTTACTGCAGATTGTATAAGAGAGACATAGCCACAAGAGATATCACAAGTGTGAAATTCCGAGAGTAATGTGTACCACCATCCCAGGGGCCTGGGACACTTGGAGATACCTGACATTTGGAAGCAGCAGTCCAACAGAGACCACACAGACTAAAAAAAGACCAGCCAGTACTGGTTTCACAGGGTTTTTTAAGAGACACATTGAACTGGAGAGATTTCCTGAAGTAATCAATGAACAAAACAAACCAAACCACTAAATTAATTAATCAATCCTCAGTCAATCAACAAAATCTTCCTCTATATCATCTCAAAAAACATCCCATTACTTCAGATGACCCAAGAAGTGAGTGGGACCACTTTAGTTTTAATCTCCAAAATAATGTTATAAATATTGGATTAAATTCTACTAAGTAAGAGTTATCAGACTTCTTTCAGCCAAATAGTTTGAAACATTGCAGAAGATTCTGGGTCAGCAGAGCAAAATCATCAGTTCTGGGGGGCTATCTATTCCAGAACAGGATCTTTCTTATGGATTTCCTTTTTGAAATAAGCAAGGCAGTGTCTTGGCAGGTGCCTGGCCTAAGCACCACCAAAGGCGGAGACAAGAAAGATTCCTGTTGGCTGAAATGAATTCTACTAACAGTTGGATTTGATCAGTTATGAACCGAGAATAGAAACTTGCAGAGAGGAGATGCTCTGTAATTGCAGAAGTGAAAGGCTTTGTAATCAGAACTTGGAAGTGGAAGGAGATCTATGTTCCATAGTTTAAATATACAGACAGCTGCTGATTCCTTTTTCCTGTTAAAACCCCCCATAACCCAAATACACACACACACACACACACACACAAAAGACATAATTCAAAGGCTAGTCATTTCCCAGTCAGCCTCCTTTTAGAGACTGCTCCCTAGCTTTGATATGCAGTAGTTAGTAATATGAGGCCCTCACCTGAGTGAAGGGTGAGATATCTGGACTTCAGATTTTTTTGGGATGAGGTGGTCAGGTAGAAGAGATGAGATACAGTTTTGATCTCAGAGACTCTATTTACAATCAGTGTCTCTTTCTACAACAACTTGCTTATTTCAGTCTCATCTGAAGCACACTGCCCTCAGCAGTGTCCTGTTTGTTTCTCAAGAGTGTTTGCTTAATCCCCCCAAAATATTTTTTGACTTTTATTGCTTTTTCCAGGGAGTTATAGCCGATGACATGGTGAGTCTGGAGCCTGAGTTACTTACAAATGGCACAGATTCTTTCATGAAATGGCCCCACCTGACCAAGAGTTGCCAGGGTTGATAGTCTCCTTCCACTCTCTGCTGAGCCTGCCAGTGTAAATCAGCAAGGGTCATGTAGGGTAGGAGATCTGGTAATGCAGAAATATGTGTACTGGGAGTCACACTGATTTTGCTGGCAATGATTTGGTGGCATATGTACAGGAGATTTTGTTAGCTGTCAGCTTGAGTGGAACATCAATCATTCCCTTGGAACCTGATCTTCAGATCACTGCACTCTGAGACAGCGTTTTTGCCTTTGTCTTCATACAGCAGTAACTCGAACCATTAGAAGTTGAAAGCCTTATTTTTATTAAGAAGCCCTTGTGATATTTCATCCTCATGTGATTTTCTTTTTTGAACTCTACAGAAAAGTTTGAACACTTTGCAGCTTACATGCTACCAGTTTTTTTATTGGACAGTTGGGATCACTTACCATGCTCTGGGTCATCTGTCACTTTTGCTGGCAGGAGCCAGATTTCCAGAGTGGAAGTGGGATGAGTTGCTAAGGGATGTCTTGTGCCCTGTGTCATTTATGTGTTCGCTGATGCGCAACAGATTTGTCTGTGTAGGTCAAGGCCTCTCTGTACCAGATGAGTTGGTACTGAAATCTCAGACTATCCCACATGTTCTCCTGGAGAAGACACTAAGATTATTTGTATTATTTCTTAAATAGTCTTCTTCATGAGCTAATGCTGATTTTCTTCCCCTCAGCATCAAAGAACAATTGCTAACTACATCTGTTTCTTGCAGAAATTTCAAAGCAGTGTTGCGCAGCATGATTCAGGCATGCACACATGGTAAAACTAGATAGAATTAAAGACATTTGTCTTTATCCAGTTAAACTACCAGTTCCTTTCCCTTTGATTGCTTTTTAATGTACTGGCTGCAAATTGTCTCTATCCCTGCCACGCAGCCCTCCTTCTCATCATCAAACTCACACTGCTGAGCCTTTTCTTCTCTTCTGTCAAGTCTGTCACTAAAGTGTGATTTTCCTTCTGTTAGGAGCTGCTCTGCACCTTGGTTCCTATCTGTATGAACAAGTACAGTTGATGAGAAGCAGTACTCACATAGAATATAGCTACCCTGTTGACTGGAGAGGAGGATGGAATCCACCCTTCCCAGCACATCTGTGCTTCTTGGTGCTCTTGACACTGCAGTGTACACTGTACTCCCGTACCCCTTAGTAAAACCCACTTATCTGGTCCCTTTTCATTATAGGCAGCTGTTTTCCCCTGTTGCAGCCTCCTCTTGATGCTCTTGAAGAGCATTTCCAGCTCCTCCTTCATCCCTTTCTAAGATTACCTAAAGTATACACTGTTGCAGTAAAAAAGCCCACCGGGGACCTCAGCCTTCATGTTATTTTTAGCAAAGGTAGACTCTCCTGCAGTACAGCCACTTGTCAGAGCTAGAGATCCTGAGTTGTACTGCTCTCTGGGAGCTTATGGTGTCAGCAGTATTCCCACATCAAATGAGGTTCAGGAGAGACATTGGAAGGTCTCCTTGGCAGTAAGGCTATGCTCTTGTGTCACTATACCATCTAGGATATCCTGAGAGACCTCTAGTAAAAGTGAGGGTAAAGTCCTCCCACACAAATCCCTTCAAGAGCAGCACAGAGCTAGAAATTGTATAGTTGGTCTCTACACCTATTTCACAAAGATTTTTTTTTGCAGACAGTTACCCCCCTTCCTTCATAAACACCTTTTTGACACTGAAGCCAATAAGTGCACCACAGCACCTTTTTTTTTCTCTACAGTTTGGTCATCCCCTTTCTTCTGCTGCTTCTTCATCAGGGAAGATAAAAGGCAGAAAAGGACCTGCAGTCATTTGCGTCATGCAGGACTGGTGCAGGCCATTGCATGTTTCCAGGTAACTTTTCAGGTGTTCATGAGCTCAGCAGTGATGTGAGTGTCTGTATGTTTGTGTTCAAATCACTCAGATACACTCTGAGGGCTTTCAGAAGTCAGACCTCCTGCAAGATTCCTAAGGTGAGATGCTCAAAGCCACATGCTGCAAATTTCTTCATCAGGCTCTTGACTTTGCCTTTTCTACTTCCAGTCAGTGGACTTCAGTTGGGGAAATACTGAGGCTAACATACCAAAACACTGATCCAAAATGTTGCATGAATCCAAGTGATTGATGGAATTTCAGCCATTGACTATAAAAACATGAGCAAGCTTATGTTAATCTACAGATGTTGTATTAGTACTGAGCAATTTCCCAGTCCTCATTAGCAATACGCTTTGATAGGGATAGAAGGTGTTAGCTATAGTTTCCCTTCAGTAAGCTGTTTAATCATCGGAGCTTACTGGCAGTGGGATTAGGGGGACTTACATGATCACAAAGTGAATTAAGGGTAAAACAATAACCTCCCTCTAGCTTCTCTGGGATAGTGCACAGGGGAAGGAATGGGTTCAGAGCTGCTGTGTTCCCCCTTTTAAGTGGCACTGGTGTGCTCCCACGAGGACTAGACAGGAAGCTGCTGCCTTCTTAGTCAAGATCTTCCTGGTTTTCAGGAGCACACATAGACCAGCACTTCTGCAGAGATCAGCGCATGATGGTAAACTTGTTACAGCATGTTAGCCACACATTCTTGTTGGCTTACTAAGGTCTGATCCAAAATTTACTATGGATACAAGGAAGATTCATATACTTCTTTAGTGGCCTTTGGGCTACTCTGTGGAGGCAAAAATAAAACTGTGATAGATGCATGGGTGGGTGAACTCTACATTACTACCACATTTCACTCTGAAGAGACAGCAAAAGAGATTCTGCAGTGCAATCTTGTGCATTCCAGAGCAGTAAAAGCAACATGAATCCCACTTCATAAGTAATTCAAAAGAACTTTCTGGTTTGTAAATCATCTGCATCCCTGCCTTTCAGAGGCTCTTGGGTAATGCAGTGCAGCTTTTGTAGTTATTTCTACCTGCTCACAAGGCTACCAGCCTGCTCTGGCCCTAATTTTGAGCTGTTATTTGAAAGTGCTCTCTGCCACTAAGCGGTTTTCATCTAGAGATCTCAGACATGAAGTAATCCTCCCAGCTTTTCTAGAAAAAACCCTACTACCATTAAACCTGTTTTACAGGTGGGTAGGCTGAGTTCCAGTGTGCCTGAGATCATAAAATGTTATTTAGGGCCAGACTGCCTGGGCTGACACATTCCTGCAGCAGGGATGACCACCTAGGAGGAATACTAACCTCCTTCGTTAGAGTTAAAGAGTGCCCAGGCAGAGGGAGGGCTGGTCACACAGTCTCTGTTTATGTACATGCTTTGTACATGACTATGAAACAAATAAACCTCACTGGCCATTTGGCTTGAATCCAGGCATCCATTGGATGGAGACACAAGCATTGGGTAAACTAAAATGCCGTGTTCGGCTCTTTATGCTGAGCCATCCGGCAGGTGGGAATGTAGAACTCCACCTGATTGCTTATGCCTGAGTCACCTCCTTTAGCATTTGTTATTACCTAGTATGCTAGCATGCTGCCTGCTGGATAATAAATAACTTCATTCACTGCAACAGTGAGGACACTATTAAAAATTAACCCTGGGAAATGCTCCTGCATATTTTTTTTTCAGTCAGTGATAGACAAAGGGGAATAGGAGAGGAATGCTGTTGAAATCTAATTTGCAGAAAAAGTAAGTGGTGAGTTTTTAATAATGGGAACGGTTCAGGCTTCAGTTTAATCACTGTAGTTGTTGGCAATCAATGATGAGGATTCAGAGGGCTTATGGTGCTTGGTAAAGTTAAAAGTAGTGCAAGTGGTAAAGACTCAATAGGCATATTGCCGAGGAGGTCAAAGAATGGGATAAATGGGGATTACTATGCATATACCTGCTTGCAGAAATAAATTAATTTATCACATGAATGTTATTACCACATATAAAAAATCAGGTCTGTAGTTTAAAAGCTCTTCAGTTTTAGTTTATGTATTGCACCCTTTTCTCAGTATCACACTTAAAATCCATAACCTTTCTATAGCAGCATGCAGAGTGTATTTCCAGAAGTGAAGAGTTTGCATTAAATATCTGAGGAAATAGAGCAACTGACAGACAGATATTTCATTTTCTTGCCTTCTCTTGCCTCCAGCACCCACACAGTATCAATCAAATTGTCTCGAGTCAAACCCTCTCTGGCTGCATTTGAAGCTTGGGCAAGGAGCCAGGCAGGCTTAGAGAGCAAAGACCTTTCTGTCCGCATGCACTTACCCCTGTGTGTATACTGCAGTCCAGAGTAGGGGAGCTCAGCTTTAGGCGCAACAAAAAACACCCCTCCTTACTCCCTTTGAATCATTCTAAGAAAGGGATTTGATCTGAAGACTGCAGACGTTCTTATTAATGATCCCATTGTTGACATGAAAATTGCACCTTGTTCTGAGATGTCATTCAGCTGGCTTTGGTACAGCAGCAAGCAGCATGTCCCGTCCCAAACCCACAGTTCCTCCATACATTTGGGCTGCTCCATTCATAGATGGTTGGTACCTATAGATAGTCTGGATGGTAACAAAACTTGTAATGCCAGGTGCAGTGACTATGCAAGCAGATCTACCCTCTGGCTGGCATGCTTGTTTTCAGAAGCATATCGTATCTGTTGATTTCACAAGCCATACTGTGGTATGACAGCACCTATCAAAGGGCCAAGCTGAAGTCTGCATGTTTGTACTGAGTCACCTGCCCATTTTCATGTGGCAGAGGTATTTTAAAATGTCAGGCTTAAGCAGATATTATGCTGCAGGGGAGAAGATGGTATAAACTTCTTTTAGAAACAGTTATGGATGTGCTAGATGAAAGGTACTCAGATATTGCTATACCCAAGATGGAGACATTTCCTACTCTAAGATCTTTCCTTATCTGTGGTATTTCAGAGACCATGGCAAAAGTATTCCTCAGGCTAATTCCTGCTTTTTAATTTTTTTTCTCTCCTTTCTCTGTCCATCCAGCTAGAGCTTTGTCATTAGCTGTAGTACTTGGCTATCTTAATCAGCTACCAGAGCCCCCAAGTCCCCTATCCCTTCTGCTCCCTGATCCTGTCCATTGCATCAATGAATAGTGTGCCTTCAGAACAAGCAACCCTGCTTTCCTTGTATCTGATAGTTGACCATGCACCATGTCACATAGAAGAAAGGCTTCCAGACTTATCAGCAGGGTAGGGTGGTCACAGGGACCTGTGTTCCTCAGCAGTTGTTTGTCTAACATCTTGATTAAAAATGGGCATATCAGAAAGTTGTGCTTAGAGTGCTAGGATGCTTCCTGAATGTGTTTCCTAGATAGCTGCTGTATAAGCAATGAAGAAGTAATTCAAGTGTGTGATCACAAACAAGAAGGTGTGTGATATGGTAGTGGTATGGGAACTGTCCTCGCTAGGATGTTGACTGTGGGCCAAACAGTGTTTTCCCCTCTGTGTTTTAAGATCCTGTACTCATTGCGTGCAGCATGCAACAGTTTCACAGAACTCTTGCCACAGCCAAGCATGCTGCTGGAGCAAGGATTTTATTTTAATGCTCATTGACCAGGAGTTATCACAACGGTTGTCATCAACACAAGACTATTTTGTAAATAGGGTCTTTGGGAAGCCAAATAGCTTAGTGTTAATTTGGCACCTCTTTGTAGGCTAGATGGTGGATGTCGTTTGAAATCACTTCCTTTAACTTCAATAGGTTTGAGGTCATACCCATGGTTTGGTCATTTATTTATTTATTTCCCTGCCTACCCACTTCCCACAAAGTCTCTGTATTTCACTCCCCAGGTTGCCAAGGGCTGTGTGTCTTGTTCACATATTGTGAGGCAAGTATCTCCAAGAAGAAAGAAGTGACCTATGCAAACAGCTGTAGGCGTACGTCCAGCTGCTCACTACTCAATTCTCTAGAAAAGGAAGTTGTGAACTAAGCCTGGAAAAGCTGCCTTCCACAAACCAGGAGTTAACCAGTAAACAATGAATGCATAGTTGAGTGCTAGACACTTGTGTTTCCATCGACTTTTAAAGAGAATGAGAAGGAAATGTATTTTTAACACCAGCTTAACTTGTAACCTGATCTACTACTGCAGAGAATAATCAACTGATAAGGTAGGTATTAAACAGGTGCCAGTGTTTGCCACACAAGATTACTGGGAATGGTATGTAATGAACATCCTTGTACTAGTACATCCACATCATGGCATTGGGAGTGACCAGTGCAGGGCAGCACAGGGGAGACTTGTGTGTATTCCAAGG
This sequence comes from Formicarius rufipectus, assembly GCA_013399695.1. Taxonomy (NCBI): domain Eukaryota; kingdom Metazoa; phylum Chordata; class Aves; order Passeriformes; family Formicariidae; genus Formicarius; species Formicarius rufipectus. The sequence goes on from VXAU01005292.1 coordinate 1,044,283, forward strand.
AAAACAGGTTCTGACAGTGGTGATGTGTCAGGAGTGATATTTTGTCACACTACTTGGTAATATTTTAAAAGTATCCACCTACATTGGCCTCTGCTACAAAATAGCAAGAGCCAAACACTGCACAGAGCGGAGTCAGATTAATGCCAGTGCAAAGCATCAATTTCTGCTCATCTCACTGCGGCAATGCTTTTGAATTAATCAAGCCTCTGTTACCCTTCATATTAGAAAAATCCAGGTGCAAATTCAGCATTGGTTTTGCCACCTTTATGTTTTCCAAAAGTTCATATCCAAATTCAAACAGATTGTCAAAGGTCCATTTCCGCTGCTAACAATGGTGGGTGAGTCTGGGAATGAGCCGTCTTTGCTCAGACTGTAGGAAGTGAATGAAGGTGAGTCACAGTACTACAGGAACATCATGACTCCTACAGATAACAGTAGTTTGTGGTCACAGGGTGGGGATTCCCATTCTGAATTTCTGTCTTCTACTGAAGGGATTTGCTCAGCCAAAATCATACCATGCAGCTCTGGCACTAGGAGTTTCTATTAAACCACTATAAAGGTTTATCCCAGAGTCTCTTCTAAGATGTTTCAAGAAAAGAGGATGCTGGGATGGAGTGCTTAGCCAAAAATGCAAGTATACTGTGATAAAGTGTGGAGGTTTGATGGTGAAAGAGCTGGCCTGAAAGCATGGCTGGAGTCCCTTGTAGAAAACAACACGCCATGTTCACTGCCATGTGCTGTCACCAGCCAGTGGGGCTGCTGACAGATCCAGCCTTGAAAACAAACTGTCAAGCAAGGCAATTGAGGTAGGTGTGAGATTTGTGTGTTTTTAGATGTGTTTTGTAGTTTTTAATACTTGTAAACACTACCTGAGCATCTGTCTAGGTCTCAGCCAGCATGCTGTGTTAGGTAATGGAGCCAAATGTTACTGAAACTTCTAGACAGTACATAAAATGTGCAGAAGCATACCAATAATCCATCTCTTCTTATCACTAACCTAACTTAGCTGCTGGAATAGTCCTTTTTCTAAGCACACATTATGCAAATTCAGAGCTAGGACTGTAAAGAGAGTATTAGGAAATCAGGTCTCTTTTGTCATTTTGAGCAAAACTTCCTTTCCTCTCTGCGAGGATAGGATTCTTTCCAGTAGTCCAGAGGAAGTTACACTTGACAATGACCCAAATACAGATGAATCCCAAGGCTTTCCAAAGAGGCTATTCATGGAAAAGGTAACTGAGCCACTTACTTTCTAAGGAAAATCCAGTACAGTACAGTTGCGTGCTGCATCATTTTCCTTTATTGTATTTGTTGTACTTGACTCTAGGCTGCCTTCAGCAGAAGCAGATGTGTAGGGTCAAGAGTTCCTTTGACAGAGCAGATAGGACCATTTTTGTCTTTGCTCAGTTCATTTCCTGATTCTGAACCAGAAGTGAGCACGAATCACCTAGTTGACCATGAAGCTGAAACTCTCCTGGAAGCATTGGGAATGGGCAAGACACCTGAGGCGTAAAAGGAGAACTCTGGCTCTTAGTGTGTAAGAACAGACAGCCATGTCTTCTAGGCTACAGAAACTGTCCCTAGGGTTACATGGGTTTGCAGCGGGATGCACAGGATTTACAGTGTCTGTTCCAGTCTGCAGAATTGCCTGACCCCTTATCTAGCTGCTGATCTCCTCCCTCCACTACTGCAGGCTGCACTCCAGCCACCCTATTTCTCCCCTGTTGCACAGGGATTTGTGAAGGACTTTTGCCAGAGCTGTTGTCTGTAGCACAGCTCACATCAGTGCTGTTGCTGAGAAGGCTGAAAGCCTTTGTGTACATGAGTTGCATTCAGAATAAGCTTTGAACTGTGCAAAGTGCATGCAAACTAGTGGTGTAATGGCATGCAAACTGGTGCTTTGACCCGATTAGTTTTTTTAAAGCCCCAATTTCTCCACTGCTTCTCACCATAAATTGTCACTTATGCTGATGGGAAGTGAAAATAAATAGACCCTTTTCTGATTTGGAAACATTTTGTCATGGCTTTGCATTGGCACAAAAAGGAAGTACACATTGGAAAGCTGCTGGTTCCCCAGTCTGAGGACAACTAGATGAATTTAACAGCTAAAGCCTGCTTGGGAAAGCAGACCTAAAAAGCACAGTGAAGCCACAGATTCCTTACATTGCAACAAGTGATGTAAAGAACAAGTGATGCTCCTGAAAAACTGTGGAGAAAGTAATTGACCTTAATTCCTTTTCAACATCAATTCATTTTCCTCTTAGTTTATTGTTGAAAACAAAGTTGTAACTCAATCATTGACTATGGAATTCATCCCAGAAGAAATGGAAGGACCACCAACAATGTGGACCAGGTGTGGATTATAAATAGCACCAACAAGAGATCTTCTGTGTCCAGGGGCACTAGTCCTGCAACCAACACTCTTCCCCTTTTATATTTTTCTTTTAAGTCTGCCATTTTTAAGACCTCTAAACAAGACCTTCTCCTATAGAGGGTTTTCACCACACCAAACACTATGTTGTCCCTAGACTGAATGAAATCCCTGTAGTAGTACTATAGTTGTAACAGTGTCAGGTTTTGTACCTACCAATTTTTTAGTAAAAATTACCATCTGGCAGCTGTATAGCACCTTTGGACTTATCCCATACAGTGGGACAGGACACCAGACCCTGGAAAAGCAGATGTGTGCAGATAGCATCCCTGAGTTTTCCAAAACCAGGAAACAGTTTGACCCCCCAAAAAACATGAGAAAGACAGAGGGCCTTGAACAGAGACACAAAACAATAATAATTTATATCCAGGCTTTTCAATTGAATCAGGAATGATATAAACAAGGGAGTGCAAGCATACTATTCTGGCTTTCAATATTTTTATTTTTTATTTCAGATAAGGAAGCTTTTTGTTTCTTTTTTCCTGTAAAACTGGGAAATGAGGAAAATTGTAAGTTCATTTATATATTTACAGTTTTTAATTAAAATTAAGGTAGAATTAGGAAATAAGCCCTCCTGGAATTAGGAAATTCTGACTCTGTGGCTCAAATATTGTTACAGTTCCCTATCTTTGTTACCTCATGTTTTTCATCTCAATCAGTTGTCTTGACTGCACAGTAATGCAGCTACTTCTGAGTAGAATCACTTGGTCATGAACCAAAGCCTGCTTTTCTAAAGCAGTAGTACCAAGGAAGGAAAGAGCCTTCTGGTGTGTCGTCTGCATCCACTATTGCTTGAAAGTAAGAGGGATTCCATCAGCGTTCTTCCCTCCCAGCAGAGCTGAATCGGGGATTAAGCTAATGAGATATCCCAACATGACTGAAGCCTGTTTTAAGCTTACCCTTTCTCTAGGAGATTCTTCACCATGAAAAGGTCCCATTTGCTGATTTTATTATCTTCTAGTACCTCAAAAATCTACTAAGCCAAGGAGAGTGTTCATTTTCCATGAGCAAGCATGAAGCAGTGAGAGGAGACAGGTTCTGCACCTAGCTCAGGACCTCTGACATGCATGGTCACTTCCAGATGTCACGTGTGGTTTCTGTTCAGCTTTGGTGACATTGGTAGTTTGGTTTACCTGTTCTTAGAACCAAGGCAAAATAAAACTATGATTGTCCATCTTTAAGTGTGAGTTAAAATACTCTATAAAAAAATGTTAGTGAAAGTTTTCACAGGTCTAGGTCAATTTGAAAATATATGGCTTTGTGCAAAATGCCATATGTTGCCTGATGAAGTTTTCCTTTCTGATTGCAGTTTATGAATTCACATAAGCCTGTGAAAAGGAGCAAAAACAAATAACCAGATTCATTCAGTCAGAGAGGATGGGGTTTTTATCTGGATTCTCTCATTGCCCTTTCTTTTCATGCCAGGTGCAGTGACAGCAAAATGAATTCAATTTGCAGACGCCTGTCATCCTCCGAATCTTTGGATCAGTTGTCATTCCTTCTCAGCCTCATTTATTGCTTCTAAGGATGAAGTTCTAAACACCTGCTGTGGTTGAAACTGTTCTTGCATCATCTCTGAACACAGTGACTTCAGTCACATGAAATCATGAGGTTAATGCCACAGTTGAGACTTCAAAGCTCTTTCTGCTGACCTGAGCTGATTTTTTTTTTTTTTTGAAAATACTATGGGAGCTGCTGGTTCCTAACTGACAGAAGAATTACCAAGGTAGTCAGTGTTCTGCTTTTCATGCAACAGAAGAAGATGGAGAATTTTCCAGCAGAACTGCAGGCTGGAGTGGGGTAGCAGTACCACAGTATTAATTCTTCCCTTAATCTCAAATTAGTTTTGATTTTTGTCTTGTTATGTAAAATGTGGAAGAATATCCTTGTTCTGTATTATCTGCTTGAACTAGATGACCTTTAAAAGGTCCCTTCCATCTCAAACTATTCTATGATTCTATGAAGTTGATAGTTGTGGTGAAAAAGGGATTCTTGCAAGACAAAAAGGAGACTATGGGGCTGGCTAGTAGGGGTAAGAGATCATGCTGTGGGGACAACTATCAGCTAGAAAGATAGTTTGTAGTGGAGGTTCTTATGGACAATACTAATTTTAATTTCTGTTAGTGATATTTGGAAAAGAAAGAAGCATGCTAATAACATTTGCTAATTATTAAGGAGTTTCGTCACAGTAAGATGGGAAAAAGGGGAATTGGAATTGAATAAAATGTAGTGTTATGCAGGGCAGGGTCACATACCTACAAAACGTTTTACTGCAGTGGGAGCTTCTGTTCCATTTGCCTTTATAGCCAGGGAGGACAGAGAGAGAGAGGAAACCCATCTTAATAGTCAATGATTGTGAACAACCAGTTGGATATGAACTTGATAATGTGACCCCAGGATATACCAAAAATATTGAGCCTGTCTTTAATGACAAGAAATTTTGAGCTTGGTTTGTATGACTCTGCAAAAGAAGCATTGACAGGCAATGACAGTGGGCCCTATAAATATATAAGGAATAGAAACATCAGAGGAGAAGAATTATTTTAAGATGAAAAATAATTTGGCAGCAGAATGAGTAGATATAACTTGGCAATAAATAATTTTAGCCTATAAATTAGGAGGTCCGTAATCTTCAGAAAGATGCTTTGGACCAATCTTTCAGAATAAGGAGGAAGATACTGACAGTTATCTAAATGACTCTGATGTGGTTACCTGCAATAGCAGAAAACTCTTTCCTCTGACCAGAAAGTACTTTCAGGTTCTGTGTTTCTGGGTCATAGTACCATAGAATTCCTAAATGTTAATAGTGCAAGTAGCAGCGGCAATCAGCTATTAATCAATGAGATTAATTAGATTCTAGGTTGACTGGATGTTAAATGTGTCTGGATAAAAGCAGGAGGACAGTTTTATCTTACTTGTAAGATAAAACTCCCAAAAGAAAAGAGTGCTCTTCCAGGCTTCAGAGAAGGCTTCACCCAATTCCTGTTCATTTGGGTAGCACCGATATAATTAATCCAGGCTAACCTATTTTGTGGAGTTCCCGTGATAGTGAGACTGGAATCATATTCAGCATCTCCAAATAAGTTCAGAGTATGCTAATTGTCAATATTTTTAATTTTTAAACATTTCTTGGCAAAACTGATCCATAATTTTTCTTTCCTATAAAGCTTCATGAATGTACAATGTGATTCCTGGATAGAGATCACATCAGCTCCACAGTAATTAATATACAGGTTTCTCACTGACCTTAGCTCAGCTCTGGGAATGGTGCCAGCACAATTACAGTAACTCTGAACAGGACAGACATAAAGCTTCTGTATCTACCCTGAAATTGTGCCAGATTTTTCTCTTGCTCAGTGATGGAAAGACACGTTTTTTTCATTGATTGGTTTCAAATAGTTCAGGCTGCATTGGCCATAACAAGATTATTTCCAGTAAAACAAGAAGAAAGCTACCCTACAGATGTGTGCAGACACAATACGTGTACTCTGTAGATTTTCTTTGGGAAGTGTAGCCCAAGAAGAAGTGTGTTGGGAAAGTGAGCCAAGGTGACTTGAGCTAGTTACCTATAAAATAAATGGCAGGGTTGGGAATAAAATTCAAGAGGCAGATCCTTGATTCAGTATTGTTTTCACTGAATCACACTGCCTTCCTGGAGTACGTCAAGGCCCATTGCCTTCCTTCCTGTGAAGATGGGCAACTGGATTGTGATGACACCAGGTGGAGCCCAGTGCGCTCATCACCTTGGAAAATCAGGCCCCTGGTGGTTTTCTCTGATGTTAACCGACTGTCAGACCCTGCAAGAGGGGAATCAACACGTTTCCTGACCTGTGATCTAAGTGTTTTCCAAATGCTAGAGTAAATTTAATGTTGTTGCAGAGGAAATGCTGATGCAATCCACCAGCAGCTGCTGCTCTCCAACATCCTCACAAAGGTATATATCACAAGTGTGAGGGGCTGAGTGCATGCAGATGGGGGATTCAAAACCCCAGCCTGTTCTAAGTGGCAGGCAGGACTCTGTGTCTTCCTTCTAGATCTCCTACCATCCTGCCCTCAAGAGAAACTCTTCCAGGGCTTGCTCCCCAGAAAACGTTGGGTACCATCCTGAATGTAAACCCCTGAAAAAGCAGGATTTTGATGTGGAAATAACTGAGGGTATATTCACATTTTCCTAGGTGCCTGATTTATGAATCCTATATCTAAATGCAGAAATGTGCACTTAAGTGCAAGTGAAAATGGTAAGAGGAATGTTCTGAATAAATATACTGTGATGGGTCTAAAAGATCAGGTAATGCATGTGTTCAAACAGGCAAATTTAATTTATGGATAGATGAGTCTGGATGATCGAATTAACCTGGTTTAATGAATTACTGCCTCTCAGTGGAGCTGTGAAAACTGACTGCATTGTGCTTTAGTCCCTTGCTTTTTAAAATAAATTATATTAAGGGAAAGCAAACATGTTTGGTTTAGGGACTGGAAGGGCTATTGACACGGTCAGTTCAGATGGCTCTGCAGATGCATGGTAACTCATTAAACCACAGGAAGTTAATCCTGAACTGTGAATTTCTGGTGTCCCAGAAAATCTCCCCCAGCAATTAGTAAGTACTGTTTTTTCAAAGCCAGATTAGATGGGGCATTAAGCAATCTGGTCCAGAGAGAGGTGTCCCTTCCTATGGCAGCAGGGTTGAAGACATGATCTTTAAGGTCCCTTCCAACGCAGGCCATTCTATGATTATATTCCTATTGCAGTTGAATAATGAAAGAGGAATATGATGATGCTGTGGCAATCTCCAACCAGGAGCTGGTGAATGGTGAAAGAATAGCCCATTGCTGTTCACAGTGCTGCACTGGAGTTGCACTCCACCGACAGAGATGTTTGATCACTTCACCAATAAAAGTTGAACCACATCCAGTGGATCCAGTTATGATAAACTTCATTCTTATATGTCTGATCTTTTGACATCTATGGTTTGGAAATTTAATATTTTCATCTATTTGTTTGTTAGTTGTTGTTTGGGGTTGTTTTGGTTTGGTTTTTTGGGGGGTTTTTTGGGGGATTTTGTGTGGGGTTTTTTTTGGTTTGGTTTGGTTTGGTTTTGGGTTTTGTGGGTTTTGTTTGGTTTTTTTGTTTTGTTTTTGTTTGTTTGGGGTTTTGTTTGTTTTGTTTTGTTTTTTTGTCGCTTTTGTTTGTTTTGTTTTGTTTTTAATGCAAAAATATGGTGAAACCAGCCTTGTAACGCACCACAAGTTGTATTTTTTGGTTCTCAACAAGCTGCAGGCATATAGAGTCATATTCGTGCATGGTGGTGTCTTTAGTTATTCATCGGACGGCAAAGAAGGTTCCCAGTGTTGTTGGGTACAGAGATATACCCAACCCTTCCTACCATCACCCCGACTCCTTCAGCCGTGGCATCACCTGCCACCCAAATCCCACAGACTCCTGCTGCCTTCCCCGTCCCATTCCTGTCCTCAATGCCGTGGCCAGCCCTGCTCTCCCCGCTGTTTGCCTTTCCACTCTTTCCCCAGTTACTCGCAGCCGGGAAGGGTTCCCTCCTCCTCGGAGCCCCCAGGCTGCACTCCCCCCGCTCTCCGGGGCGGGGTGGTTGGGGCGGAGCGGGGGCCGGTCCAGGGGCCGGTGCCGCGGGCGTTGCCGGGCGACGGGCGGGCGCTCTCAGGCTCTGCAAACTCCCTTCTCCCGCTGTCCCCGCGGCGCAGCCGACAGGTAGGAGCCGGCCCGGCCCGCCACCGGCAGGCAGGCCCGTGGGGAGGGGTCTTGCTTCTCGCCCGTGGGACGGAGGGAGCAGTGGGAGCCCGGCGGTGCCTGGGAGTGTGTGGTGGGCGTGGGGATGGGAGTAACGTGGGGTCTGGTTTACCCTCCTTACCCAGAGCTGTGCACCTGGGGGGGACGGTAAAAAAGGCCGCTGTGGTGACCACGGAGATCACTGACTAGAGTGGGACACACTTTAAGTCTGAGACTTAAAGTCTCTGTTTATGTCAGTATTGACAATGAATCTGGTTTAACAGTGTGTTTAAATTTAATGTTTTGGTGGAGCTCTGAGGAGCAAACAAGTTGATGAATAAATAGCCCCAGGCAGGTGCAAGCTGTAGAAGTATCTCCAGATATTTAGCACTGAGAGAATGTGGCTCCTCCGTGGTGTCTCCTCATCCTCTCTCGAAGGGCTGAAGAGACTTTACAGTGCCAAGGGTATGGACTTTAAGCTTCATTTAGCTTCTTGCAGAAAGGGCTCAGGTGTGGTCCCTGTCTGACCATCTGTGCTATGGAGAATGGTTTGGGGATGAACCCACTGTCAGCAAGAGACTCACGTTACCCACTCATCGTTTTTGGCAGACAGTAATTAGATAATTGGGTATCTTCATCTCTCCCTCTGACCTGTCTGTGAGGCCCACGCCGTTCTGGCTCTGCACCTTTTGTCTGTAGTTGTTGATCCCTGATATAAATGTTCCTGCTTACCTATTATTTTCCATTTGGATTGCTTTTACAAGGCAACATTTTCTGACAACTGATAAAGTTGACATTTAATATATTTTCACTATAACCTTTTATCCCATGATACCCTAATGGCAATGGTTTTTCTAACACACATTCAAGTTTCTCCTTCCCTGTAGGAAATGACTGTTCTTTTTGTTCTGTAAATAACTTTTTTTTTTTCTTTCAGTTATGTAGGTTCTTGTGTATCAAATCCTTCACCTTCTCATGGTCTGCTTGGGAACTATATTCAGTTACATTTTCATTAAGCTCTTCTAGGCTCTACTGCTTCATGGCCCGTTATGCTTTTAAACTCTTTTGACCATGGACTTTTGCTGCCACAGTGGATAAAGTGCTTTTCGTTATTAATTGTGAAATGCTCAGAGTCTTGAGCTTGTTTTGTTGTTTTGTTTTTGTTGTCTTGAAGATTGTGTTCTTAATGTTCTTTTAGCAGGGCGTGGAACAATTAAATAACAAAGTGCACTATGAGCATCTGTAACTCAAGCTAAACGGCGATGAATGGCTGGGACTGCTAAATTAAAATGTCTGTGTGAGAGGGATAGGCAATAATGCAGAACATCAGTGGCATTGGAAGAAAAGGTAAAATAATTTCAAACGTACAAATGACTGAAAATGTTTGAGAACTTTTTTTTTTATTATTCTCTCTTTCAATTTTATTACTTTGCTTCATGTTATTTTGACTGATTTGAATTTGCCTAAAAGAACTCGGATTAAAAGTACAGTGTTCAAGCATGTCAGATCTCAGAGTTGCTGTCATTAACGGGTTTTGTTGGGGGGAATTGTGGTGAGGTTTTTTTCTGGACTTTGTGTTCTCTCTCTTGACTTTAACACTGAGAATTAGTAGGCTTCTGTGGGTCTGAGCTCTCAAGTGATTGATATATGGATACATCCACCTATGGGCAGCCCAGTTTGTTAATTGTACACTACCATTCTTACACAATTCAAGGGACTTGATCCTACATAAATGCAGGATTCAGATTCTGTGTGAGACCAGATGCAAGTTTAGCTCTGGGCTAGAGTGATAGTATTATGATGATGCATGAAATGTCTAACTGATATTCCATAGAAGAAAGAGTTAAAGCAATGACAAAGTCTCAAAAATCTCAATTTATAATCTAAAATAACTTATTCTCAAAGTTTGAAGTAGAATAAAAGCTACTGCTGCAAAATAGTAACATTTTGTAATATACCATAAATTTGGAATAGCTATATTTGTTGGTAATGGGAATGGCTTAGTATTTATTTATGAGGAATTATGAAGAGATTATTTTTTAAATCAGAAAATTAATGAGCTTTTTACAAAAATTATTTAGGTACATCTCCATGATTTTAATTTGCTAGTAAAATGGTTAGTGTTTTTACACCTTCTACAGATTCACTTGTGGGCTTAAAAAAAAGACTTGGAAGCAAAACCTATTTTATATCAGTAGGGCTACAAGTACTGGCTATAATACAAATCAGAAGACCTCATTTGCTATGGCAGATGTAATAAATATTAACATATCAGTGTTAAAAGGAAAAGATGGTGGATCCTGGCCGGTTCCAAGGAGCATTATCTGATATTTTTTTTAAAAAATGCAGAAAGCATACATAGCTTCTCACATCAGAAACCAGTATTTGAAGTATAGCAAACTGGATGTTTACCTTGTATTTTTTGCATCTTCAAGTTTTAATTTTAAGAATGGAGTTCTAAAACTACTTCAGTTTTCTTTTTTTATAATGTCATTAGCATGTGTAGTAGCTGGGTGTGGTTTGCTTTATTTTAAAATTACCCACCCAAGTGCAAAGTGATGAACATGGGAAAAAGAAACATATATAGAATGAAGGGCTTTAAGTAAATTACTGTTACTTCATAAAAAGCATCAGCTATTGTGGTTGTTTTCTGAAAATATCATGGTGCAGCTGGTCAAACAGACAGTGTTAAAACTTCTGTGATTGGGAACTGTAAACAACGGAAATTTGTGTACTGTCTCTGTAGTCATATCTTAAATCTTATGTGCAATTCTGATCATCCCAGAGGGTAAATGGCAGAACTGAAACTGTTTCCATGAAATACTTCAGACAGAAGAGGAGATGAAAAATGAGATGATGAAAAAGAAAGCTATAATTTAATAAATGGCATGGACAGTTGGATATATAGTCCATAATTCTAGCTACTTTTGACCTAATTTCTAATTTTAGCCTCCCCAACAACCTACATCAGTATTTTCCACAATTTAAAAAAGTACAGTGCAAAAATGCACTTTCTCCTTTTTAAAAACTGCTTCCTGATAAAATTTCTGTGTCATCTTTAGTCATTGGATGACTCTCTGTCGTGTCTCATGACGAATTATTGCTGCCCTGTATACCTCCCCAACTGTTGAACACAACATACCTTTTGAATTGCAGAGATACTCAGCAGCTGATTGCCCAAAATGACAGCAATATGCCAAGGGAAGGATCTCTTTGGGCTACCCCTTCTTCTCATACTGTTTTTAAAGGATCTATTTCTGACTGCAGTAGTTAATTGGACATCAGTCTTGACCCAGGAGGACACTTGTAATGCATCCTCATCAGTAGCCTAAACTGATTTTGCGGGGTCCTTTTCACTGTGTTTTGCTCTTGCTAAATTTTTGGGAATATGTGTTACTAAATAAGCTCCTGTAGCATCTTCCACTGTTTGGTAGTTTTCTACAAGGTCAACTAAAATCTATTTCTTTCTATACAATCTATGCCACATGAGCAACACATTGGAAATCAGAAACATCCCAGCTGCTCTTCAATGGCTTTGCAGATCTTGTAATCTCTTGCTTCAATTAGCTTAATTACCAAACAAAATAGACTGAAAATTGTTTGAGGACAGTCAGAGCATGCTGGAAACTCAGAAGTGCCATATATGATGCATTTTCATCTGGCACAGAAGTTTATATTTCAAAAGGCTCATAAATACAATGCAACAGTAGTTGGGGAAAAAAGGTCCATTTTTATTGTCCTTTTCTTAGCTGGAATCTGGAAATGCTGCTAAGTGGTGGGTACTTCAAAATGCTCTGAAGACCAAAACCCTAGAGTTTTTCTTCTCTGCAGCTTTAGATTGTCAATCAATCCTGAGTCCCTGATTTAGGATATATTTGTTAGTCTTGAAAAGATACTGATTCTGCTAAGCATTGCTGTGTTTATTTCCTTTCTTAATATGTCTAGTAATATGCCTAGGATCTGCAACCCTTGTTGTTTGTCAGCTATCCCTACATGCTGCTCCCTGCTTTGCTTTTCTTGGACTGATTGGGATGGGGAGGAGTGGGAACAGATAGCTGAAGAGCATCTTGAGACGTATTCTTGCAGCAGGAAGTTCACCTATATATGAAAAAAATCCCTCAGTATGTAGCATCTTCCAGTTTCAGCTGAGGATTTAGGTAATCCATACTCATCCATAGCCACTGTTTGAAGACTTGCACTTCAGAGAGAATCAGTGAATGTTTGTAGCCAGACAGAAATTGCCACTGACCCCTTCCCACCACAGGGTGATGGTTTTTCCCACTCTAAAAACCAAAACCAATTGGTTGGAATTCGGGTTTTTTTTTAGTTTGACATTTAATAGAACATATAATAGAGAGTGATCTGCTTTTTATCCTGCTACAAGGACATTTTATTGAGAAATACATTTAGTGCCAGTAGCTGGGTGTGCAGTGCAGTGTGAGCTGCTAGGTTATGCCCTGGGTGGGGGGAAATGTTGGGAGCCCCAGGCCAGGGGCTGTGATCTATCACTGTCCCTTTGCATGACAAAAGGCACAGGGACCTGTGGCTCTGGCTGGAGTGTGGCTGGTCACTCAGAGACTGTAGAATCCAAATAAACAAGAAGATCCCAGACCAAATATAACCATTGGACCAAGAGTCACATTTAAGGGGCATGAACAGCATGTGAGGAACAGGTCAGATGAACAGACTGTGAGGGTACAAAATCCAGGGATTCCTTTCCTGGGGGTCCCTCTCAGGAGGCACCAGCTCAAGCTGGTTGTGTTGCTGCACCATGATTAAATTACTCAAAGTAACCAGACACCTGAGACTGTGCTGTGGGAAATCCAGGATGGGGCTGGTAAGAAAACCTTGTGTGAGCGTGGGGTGTGCAGGGGGCCTCCCATCAGTTCACTGGAGCCACCTAATGTGAAGGGATTTCAGTCCCAACAGTGAAAGCCTGTGGTGGTGGGAGTGTGAGTGCCAGAGTGGCTCCAGGATGGTCAGTCAGGGAATCTTCTTTAACAATTTGACAAGCTAACTCCAGAATGATTTAATATAGAGGAATTTCCAGCACATGCAATAAAACATTTCTCATCACGCTACAACCTTCTCAGCAGGATCTGGGAAAGTATTATACATGTGATTGTAATTACACAATTTAATACATGCAATCTGTAGATGTATAAAGGAGGAATGGGTGACACTGAAACACGCTGCCTTCTTATTTTTTAGTGCTATGTTTTTAAAGAATATTAGGTGTCTTTTATCTCAACAGTGTTGGCTCAAATCTAGTCTGAGTTTGTAGCCTGCGTTTTCTTCTCTGGGATCACTGCTGCTTTGGATCACAGCACAGTTTGAACTCAGCTCTGTGCATGGGGGTAATAAAAAGTCCATGAAGCTCACAAGAACTTACCCTGAGGACTCTGTGACAAATCCTGAGGCTTACCTATCAGGTCATGGTAATTGTAGAGCAGAAAATTCTGCTGTAATAGCAAAGGACTGTCAGGCACTCTTACAGCTTATAAAATCATAAATAAGGAAGGTAAACGAAAGAGACAAATCACTACACTTGCTTTATCTGTAAATCTGGCTGCTTGAACCAAGGCCTCAAACTGACTGAGGAGTTACACAAAACTGTCATTGTAAGGATTCAAGTCATTCACTGTCTTCAATGTCAGTGATTTTTAAAAACTACATTAAATGGGATATTGATATCTTGAAATTTCAGCATTCTTTTAAAAGCTTTTTTTCTTTAGTGCGGCACATAGGTGGAATATTAATGAATGCTCTTTGTAATGTTTACATGATCCTTTGAAATTAGAGTAGCAACTAGTAGTTACTAGAGTAACAACAACTGAAGTAGTTGTTACCTCCTTCTGCTTAACAAAACCAGAGGATTAGAATCAGACTGTCCAGTCATATACAGGAAAAAAAGTTGTATTCAAAACAGGTCAGTTTTATTTTTCAGCTTTTTAGAAGTTGCACCTGCTAAAATAGACTGATGTGGTGCAGGATGCTGTATGTTACATAAATGTTGCAGGAACTGTTTTTGCCATTATGGGTGGATTATTGTAACAGTAGTTTCCTGATGACATCATAGTAAATTCCAGCTGCCCAAACAGTTATTTTCCAGAAGAGGTTATCTGCAGTGTACTTGCGCAAAATTACACTTAAAAGGGCACTCATAGTTCCCTTGAGACTTATAAACCAAAGCTTTTGTCAAATCCTCAGTAAACACAGAATTCTTTGTTTTTATTCCTGTGTCAATGGTAACAGTATGGACACTTCTGTAATTTGTGATTCTGAATTAAACAGATAAAAATTATATTATGCAAGATGAGAAAAGGAAGTCTACAGTGCAAGTTTCCTGTCATGAAGAGTTAGAAAGCACAGTGGTTCTCAAATGCTTTTTCCAGAGATTTTTTGGACTGGTGACATACAGATAAAGGTCCACAGTATCCCGAATGAAATGGCACGCTCCCTGTCCAGTGAAGGCATCAGTAGCCACAGAGCAGGAGAGGATGCTGGCTGAGAAGCTCATCTAAGGGAGTAGATTCCTGTCTGTGTGGGATGTTAATATATAGAGGTATATGCCTTTCCTAGAGTAAATCTGAATGGATTACTGTTGCTTGATTTTGATGTTTTTGCTGTTATTTGTTTTAAAAGGTAATCTAAGTGCTTGGACAAGCTCTTTAGGTAACATCTTGTAGGCTGCTTTAGAAATTATCATGCCTAGTCACACAATTCAGAGGGTCTTTCCCACTCTTAAGAAGCCATAATTAATATTGAGTCGGACATTTCTGGCAATTGCTGAATTTAAATTGTGTATTAATATATATTTAATAAAGAATCCACAATCCTACCATTGACTCTTTGATAAATCTTGTAGCAGGAAAATAAAATCTTGGAGTTTTACCAGTTTGCCTGACCCTAAGAACATTAAGTAACTCTTCTCTGCCAATTTCTTTCTAGCAAATTACAGTATTCTTCAGAGATTTCAAATGACATGTTGTTTCAAGGATCATTAAATTTTAATAACGATCTTTATTAGTGGTATATATGTTGGAAATGTCCTGCAGTTTTTAATGGATTTTCACAACGTCTGTGAATTGAATAGCTTACCATGATCATGCTCACTGGCTTTGGTAAGGAAAGTGGCAGTGGGAGAGAAAGTTGTCAGGTTAACAGTTCATAGAGTTCAAGATCTTCCTTCTCACTCCTCTTGTCACTGATTTCTCCTGCACTCAATAACAATCTGCTTCTAGTTATTCACATGTATAAGAGCCTGCCAAGTTAAGACCTTTGATGCAAATTCTGCAAAACCAATTTCATTAGTTTCTTTCATTCTTCTCAATGTTCATGTGTAGGACAAAGCTCCATTAGTTTTGTCCACTTCCTCTTTCCCTAACACTCCACTATTTTACTGTCCCATTGAATGCATTGAAGGTTTGTACTAGGTGCAGTTAGCTTCCATTCTTGTTGGTCCCACAAGGTCTTGCAGGAATGGTCATTCCATTCAGCGCATAGATCCAGTATAAATTCAATGCAACCATTTTCTCTGTGGAGTAAATCTTCAGATTCGTGACGTCTCAGACCTCTTTAATGACAACAAAGTCCAGTCCCTGTAAACTGTCCCTCTGAGGCTAGCACTAGTTAGGGTCAGTGGTTGCTTGTCCTGTGCTTTTGGCAGAGCCATAGGTTTCTCATTTGCTTTTTAGCATTTTATATGAGTGGTTGAGGTGGCTTTACTGGAAGGGTTTTACCTGTCTCAGAAAGTCAGGCGGACTTGATGAAAACGAGCTACATGTCCCCTGTGTATCTAGGGGGACAAGTGTTGTGCCAAGCCCTCTTTTTGCTTCTACACAGTGCTGGAAATTTCAAAGGTTTGTGGATTTTTTGTAAGATTGGCACCTCACCACTAGGATTCCTGCACTCTTAACTTTTCTGTATTCCTCATTTTGAGGATGTTATTTTGATCCATGTTCAATAGAAGATTCTTTCTTCTCAGGAGAAAGTTTTGAAGTGATGGAAGCATTTCGAAAAAGAGTTTTCCTTGTTGACAATAATTCAACTTGATCCCAGCCAGTCTGTAATGAAAATACTTTTCTCCTCACTAATCCACTGTTACAGTAATTACAACAGCAGATCAGTAGCAAGAAGTATAAAAGGAAGTGTTACTTCGGATATTAAGCCCCAAATTGATCTCCCTGTCAAGCCTAAAGTAAGTGCTGTATCGACATGTTTCAAAGATTTGAGAACATTCTGAAATGTATTAGTGATGGACCAACAGAAGGAGAACAGTAATTTGTTTCATGCAAGTGTATTAACACTTTGCAGCCCAAATCTACATAATGTCTCGTTTTGCACTCACGATGTTGCATCAGTGTTCTCTGACTATTGCTCCAATTGGCTCTGCTAACATACAAGATTATCTCTGGATAATAACAATCCTCACTTGAATTAGAAAGAACCACCAATACTTGCACACAATCCAGCATGAGTCTTGTGCAATTGGCAAAGTATTCCAGAATTTATATGACAGATACTCCACTCCAAGTCAGTTATTGACCAAAATAATTCCTTTTTAGGAAAATAAGGACAACACCAGATGAACTTCCTGTCACAGAAGATTCTTTAATTTCCTTGGACAACTGATGACCTTTGCAACTTTTTACTAAGTCATACTGACATGCTTTAAAAAAAAAAAAAGTTCTGGGAAATTCTAGAATTCTTTCGAAAAAGAAACAGGCAACAGAAATTTATGGGTTGTAACTTTTCTTTCAAAATGTAAGACGTATAAGGCTTTTGAAGTCCCTTCTAATGTAAAGTATGAAAATATGAAAGTTGTCCTTTTACTGCTATAGCCATGCTGAGGTTTTAGAAGCTGCAAATATCACTGCTCAATTCACTTATGGTGGCTCTTTTATAAGCTGGTAAGAAAGATTGAAAGGAGTCACATGTCTCTGAAGACTTTGTTATTGAATATTTTTTTAAGAGTTGAATATTGCTGTGGCTTAGATGTAGCACATTTGAGAAGTCAGTTTCTCCTGTAGGAGTGCTTGCCAGGTACGTGCAGTGATCTGAAAACAGAGTTTTTGCTTTCAGTGGGTTTCCTCTCCCCTGATGGATGTATGAGAAGAGCACTTAGGAATCTGAAGGTTTGGGTCCTCCCTTCCTAATGCAAAGAGATTCTGCAGAGAGAGGTTTGGTGGATCGTTAATTTTTTGTTGCTGTTTTTCTTTGAATAGGGGCTGCTGTTTTTGCTGACAGTATTGAGTCCTTTGAATTTCTTTTTCTTGTGGAAGTGAAGAATTTTGACTGGACATGAGTAGTCAGAGCAAGAACTATCTCTGATCTAAACCTCTCTCACCTACTAATGAGACAGTCCTCTCAAGCAGAGGTGGCTAGCTGAGCAATCAGAACTTTTACTATTTGTCCTAACAGAAATTACTCCTGTGTTTAACTGTTTGTTAGTATGAGGGGGAAGGAAAGTGGTAATTCTCATATCTTGGCCACCACTGAAGCTTTGTCAGCCAGTTATGATTAGCTTGATCATTTAATTACTTCTCCAGCACTAAGATCACGTATTGCTTCACAGTGGAGAACAGAACAAAACTGCAGGTGTCCCTTTAGCAGAGTAAGACAGCTTTTCTCTAGTCTAGCCTCTTGTTGTTCCAGCAGTGTTTCCAGCTGTGATACTTCCTTGCTGCCAAATAATGGTAAATAGCTGTATAAATCATAGTAATGCTTGTACCATTCGGGAACAGCCAATTGCTTTTTGCCTCTAACAAGTGTACATATGCTTACTCTAATTTTTCAAAGTTAATTGTTATTAATTCTGTGAAAGTAATAGCTTTGAGAATTGAAGAATGAACATGTTTGAAGTGCTTCTTCAGACTTTGGATTTCACTCCTCACTTGAAGCATATGCAGTGTTGTTTAAATTGTATTTTAAATTTATTTTCTCCAAGACTGGTTTCAAAACTAGATGCTACCTGCAGGCAGAACTCAAAATGCTGAAGAGAAGTGGTGATGTGTCTTGGTACTGGCACTTGCAGTCTGGAGTCCAGCAGAGTTTTCCTGAGTCCTGTTCATATTTCTCAGTAGGGTATGGGTAGGTAGGAGGCCCATGTCAATGAGAAGTTCATTGTCCCTGGAGAAGGGTGAGTGGAGTAGTGACAAGGCTGTAAAGAACTAGTGTCCTGAGTTGTTTGTTCTCATCTGTTGTCTTTGTACAGATCTATAGGTATGCCTGGCTTTTTGTAGAACTGCAAAAAACAGTTTGCTGTAAAAGCTTATGCTCGAAGCTGAACGAGGTGTGGGACTCAGATACCTCTTGAGTAGAAGAAAAGGAAGAACATGTGTTATGTGACATGGCTTTGGGTTCTTTCTGATTAGAGAATCCTGTATCTCCACAGGCATTTGCTGTCTTGCAGTGGGAATCAAAATAGATTGTACTGAAGGGAAAATTAATAAAAAAGGATAAAAGAAATCAGATTGTTTGCTATCCTCTTGTTCAAAGCACGTTGAGATGGACCTGAAGTGGAATCCTGATGAAGTTTCTCATCTGGGCTCATCTGCAGTCAAGGTGACTGATTTGAATTGGCAAGGCAACCCCAATCCCAGTCTGCTGATTAAAGATGATGGAGAGCTGCTTATGGAAGAACATCTTTCCCCCAGGAAACTGGTGAGTAGGCATCCAACTTTTTAATGAAGTGAAAGAGGCAAACTGGCATAAACAGAGCTGCATTAACCTTCCAACTGCTATTGTGCTGATTGTGAATTGTTGTCCATCTGACATGTAGGCTTGTTCATAAAGTAGGTTCTGTCTTATGAAAGTGTATCAATTTTTTGTCCTCCTTTCACCTTGTTTCATATCAAAAATATTCCCAGCATAAATGATGCTGTGTTTATTGCTAGGTTTCTTGAAGCAGCATGAAGTACAGGTAGCATAATTATAATCTACACAGATCTTGTTAATGCCATCTGGAGTACCTTGAATCTTAGCATTATGAAAAAAAACATTACATTAACTTTGTTCTGGAAATTGGAAATGTAAATTTAAAAGCACAATTATTTTTTTTTCTGAATTAGTGAAATCCTCTGTCCTGCTAAGAAACCAATTAAAATATTTTGCAAACACTAGAAATACTTTGTATATATATCAAAGTGTGTGGAATTTCAAAGTATATTTGAAAGTCATGTTCCTTTTTGTCTGGGGGAAATGATGCCTGTTGAAAGAGAGTAAGATGCTGAAATCTTCAGGAAGGAATTCACTATGTGAAATAGGCACAAAAGAATACTTGATTGCGTATTGTGTTGTATTTGCTCAGGACTAATTAAGGATGAAATCCTGGGGGAGGTGTAGGAGCTGAGAAAATAACCTCAGTTTTCCCTGCTGAAGAAAGGCAGAGCTAAGAGCTTTTTGTGTTGCAGAACTACAGAAAGTAGCTCTTCTACTGGTAGAATTCACGAAACGACAGGCAGGGCTGCCAAGGCTGTGGTTTAGATGCTCCCTGTAGGGATAAATAGCTCTTTTCCAGAAGATATTGCTACCCAGGAGGCAGTTATTTTTCACTAAAAAAACCTTCCTGCTTTTTTGGATTTTTTCTGGATAGTTATTTCCTGTCCTGGAACCCAACATTTGTGTTGGCATAGCTGGAATACTTCCTGCTCGGAGGAAAAATTACATAACATTGTCAAGGAAACATTTACACTGTTTATAGCTTGTTTTATAACATATCCAATCTATCTATTCTTTGACCTTTATGTTGATCAAGTGGAAACCACTGCTTCCATAAATTTGCTCCTCTTGATTTGCAAATGTTCAGAATGTTCAAACATTTAATGAAACAAGTTTTCACATGTATATTTTTTTAAGGAACCACATGCCATTGACAATCAAATGGTTTGAAAGCTTGTTTTGCTTAAATCAATACAGTTACAATATCTCCCTGATTCTCTTATTTTATGAATATTTTAGGAGTTATTGATTGTATTCACTGAAGTGCTCTGAGAAGGAAGCTAGTAGACTTTTAAAATATATGCTCATTAAAGTAAAATTATTTTACATTCAAATAAGGGCCCCAGTTCTGCAGTGGCAGATATTTGGACACCTGATGGAGGTTCCTGAGGAAGGTATTTGTACTGAGATGTATACTCAGCTTTACTACTCACTCCTGCAATGTTCTCTCTTGCAGCAGCTCAGTTTGAGTTTGGGGAGGCTGGAAAGTCTAGCTGTGCAGAATCTCTGAAGATTGGGCACCTTGAATTACAGCCTACAGCCTCGTTCCTACCTGCACATTTGACTCATTTTGTCCTTTTCGTCAGGGGAACAGCTGTCTATTTTGGAATGAAAACATTAGCGAAAACATTAGCAGTCTCCATTACCAGTGCTTGTTCTTTAGAACTCTCTCTAAAATCTGTGGTACTTGTATCCCTTCACTTTTTTATCCAGTTGTGGCATTGTTTTCCTCCAAAGGAAGGAAGGTTTGACTTAGACTAATTCTTTTCTTTTTCTTTTTCTTTTTTTTTTCTCCTTTCCTTTGTGCCTCCTTAGGCCATGTAGAACTTCTAGAAAACCACTGAACTTTTGCCCATTCTCTTCCTCTTCTCTCCTTCACTTAGACCTTATGTTCGTTCACTGCGGTTTTGTCTTCTGTGGCCTTGTTTCAGCATAATGTTCACTTTAAATCCTGTATGATTCCATATTCCTGTTATGTTAATCACATCATCTAGTTTCTGCTTGCTGCCAACTCTCTTGCTATGCTATCATGTAACACCCTTTAACATTTGAATGTTCTTCATCCAAGCTACAGGTCAAAAGCTTTTGATGCAAGGCTCGGTATCATTAGATTTCCTTTTTTTTCTTTCTGCTGGTATCAATGTCAATTTTCTCTTATACTCTTTCATCTTCCTCTGTATGAATAGGCATTCTTGCTTTTTCATATATACCTGTCCTATGAATGTTTCCAGTCGCCTGCTCTGCCTGTCCTTGCGCTTATGTGATGATGTCAGATATTGTAGAATACCAGAGTGAGGAAATTCTGACTTCCTTCTGAAAACTGGCTAATAATCGGCAATTCATTTTTAACTCTCTCAGGATTGTGGCACAGTTTTTTCATTAAATGTGAAAAAATTAAAGTTAAGGGCACCACCTGTCTTGAATCACTTTTTTATTTTGCCTTTTTAACCCCCATCCTCTCCCCACTGTTTGCAAAGTATCTTTTCCTGACTTCCACAAAAAGCATTCTTCTTCCCAGAAGAAATTCATTTTACAAGGTCAAATGATCTTCCAGATCTTGTCACATTATAAAAAACAATCACGTTTGTGTGTGATCTTTAGAGAAGAAAGGAAGTGTTCTCTTATTTTGCTATTTATTGATCCTGCTCCAACTAATCATGTTTTCTAAACTTAGGAAAACGTGTTCGGAAGTGGTGTTTAGTTTTGTTGCTCAGGAGGTTAGGGTGTATTTCATATGGTATGCACTCATCCTCATGGGGAAAAGAAAATGCTGGAAGGTCCTGGAACAACAGATTGGATTGTTGATGAAATAACTTAATTGTTTCCTTTTTCTTTTTGCTGAAAGTTTTCCACTCAGTTGTAAGCTAAAAGGATTTGAGGGAAAAAAAACGGAGATCAAGAAAGTGCATAATATTGGTAAATTAAATAGACTCAAGAAGATGGAAGTAACTGATTTTGGATCTGCTGAATCCTTCATTATGTGTACAATAATTTTTTTAAAAGTTTGAGTAGTCCTCTGGAGGTCTTCTAGTTCGATCTTCTGCTCAAAGCACAGATAGTTTCAAAGTTAGATCAGATTAGTCAAGGTAGCACATAGTAAAAATAGTACTGTGAACTGGAAAAAAGACTCATAAACCCTCATTTAGTTTCAGAGTTTTCCTTCTGTATGTTCTTATCCTAACACTAATACCTTTGTTACAGTGAAGGCCTGTAGTGTTTATATTAGTTTTTATTTTTAATAATTATTATTTTATTAATGGTTGTTCTGCTACTTAGGCATCCAAAGTTTTACATTCAGATTTTCACATCAGGAATCTTTATGTGTATACACACACATGTGCATGCTTTTATATGAAAACCTCCCAGATTTTCATTTGCCTACAGTCACAGCTGCTTAGCTAACATAAAATGGCAGAGTACAGTCTTGAGTTTTGTGTGTTCAGTGACACAACATTGAGCAATGATTGTAGCTCCTTACTATACATCTAACTGCTCAATAGGAAAAACAATTAGTATTTAGGTATCACTTTTTTATATCTATGTGAAGGAAAGTAAATCCTTAAAACACATCTAAGCAAAAATTCATGTAAGAATGTCTATTATCCTGTCCACTCGTGACATGATGATTTCATGATTATTGGCCTCATCTACACTTTTCATACAAGCCAAGAAAAGCTCTTTAAAATAGCACCTAGCTAATCTCTTCATCTGAGCTGAGAGAAGAATGTATTAGTATGCATATGCAGAAAGGAGTGAAATAGAGCTAAATGTTATCATTATGGGCATCTGTAGCATTTAGCTAGCCATTTTGAAAGGAAGCTTGCATATGGGACCACAGAGAAGTTCTGCTCCCTTTCATTGAAAATCCCTTGACTTAGCATCACTTTAGGGCTTATTCTAGTAGTTTTCTTCCTAGAAGAAGTATTTTTTCATACTTTCATCAACTTTTTGTTTTGTTTTGGTTGGTTGGTTGGTTTTGTTTTGAGAGAGAGAGAGAGAGAGAGAGAAGGAGAGATTGTACTTGAGTTGGGAATTTAAAAAAAAAAAAAAAGCAATGAACACATGAATGGACATGTATCTAATATTTGCATACAGGTGTAGTATTCAGTGAAAACAAGCTCACCACTCAGGAATTCCTGTCTTAGCCAAATTAACCAAGATCAGCAAAATAAATGCACAGCTGGAAAGATTTCTCTGACAGCTGCATGCAACATGGTCCTCGGCCACATACCTACTTTTCTTAGAGAATGTGAAAAATCTAGGGAAGAGAGGAGACATCAGTTGTATATGCCAGTTTTAACCGAGCAAATATTATTTGCCAATTAAGAAATTTACAGATAGTTGTAACTGGGACTTTCGAGCATCCCAGGTGACTGTTCTGCCAGTTAGGAAGCTCTGCAAGTGCATAAGTATTTCTCACTTTAAATTTTTACGGAATGCTTACTGGCTTTTCTTGTCAGTCAGAGGAAAAGCTTTCCAAACTAGCACACGCTCTCCAGTTAGATATTGGCCAGACATTTTGCCTAGTGGGTATGGTTTGTGAGCCATTATGCAGTTGCTTCTTAAAATAGTGACTAAATTATTTACTAATAGCTTTTGCCTAATATCATAAAGAATAGTTTTATTCCTATTTTGAAGAAGGTGAAAAAATGTAAAGTGAACTTTGTTTTACTCATAGTGTATTCATCTTCAAGAATAGTGCAGTGCTTTACCATAGAAATGTATCCTTTCAAATAAACAAATTTATTTTCAAATAAACAAATTTGCAGTGGAGTGTAACACTTGATGCTCAGAATCAAGCTGTCAGGCCACCTATTTACACAACGTGTGCCAGCAGATTTTGATGTTTGATTCTTCCGCGAAGAGCCTTCTTCTCTGTCTAACCTACGTTGCTGGGCTGCAGGTACGTGGCAAGCAGAATTCTCTCTGAATAGCAGCAATTAGCCTGGAATTATACTTGGGTTTTTCAAGGTATACCCAGAGTTATTTTAGATGAACAATATATCCCACTCTTTGCCTAGAACTGATCCTTGGTCCCTTTTTATCTGCTCTGCTTGAAGGCTGAACAGCTGTAAACAGCCAAAGAAATATGTGGATGGTACAGCACCTTCATGTCTGTAAGCCCTCCTGGGGCACAGGCAGGGACATTCTGTCCGTGGCTGTCAGAACAGCCCGTTGAGCTGTGAGCAGGCAGTCGTTACCTGAAGCCTCAGTGGGACACCTTTGAATTAGGGTAGAAGCCTGTCGTAGACCTGAGGTGGCCCTGGGAATGAGGAGACAGAGAGCACTGTAACATCACTTCTATTCACGTAGTGCCAGACATCCATCTGTCCAAGCTCATGACCCTTCACTGCGTTTGGTCATGTTTGTTGTTTTTTTTCTACTAAATACCAGCAAAATTCCTCCTAAATTATTCCTCCTTTCAAATTTTGATGAAGATTCACGTGCTTTGACATTAAACAACAGCATAAAAAGAAGATACTGCTAAATATATGTCACCTTTGTTTAAATGTTTCCACATCCTTCTCTCAGTCTCCCCCATTCTTGGTGTCAGAGTTTTAGCTGTGACACGAGACATACCACACTTGCAGCTGCACCAATATGCCAAGAATGGTCTCTGGGGAGTAGTAATATCCTAACTATCTTCCACAGGAGCCATTCACCACGTAACCTTCTCTTGAACTGCCGCCCTGGCCTTTTGCTTGCTGATTAGCTTGCACCTGGGGTCTCTGTGCTTCCAGTGCCTTTAAATGAGCTCATATCCTCCACCCGAGAGCATTTCTCATTTCCTTCACGTACTGCACTAACTTTTGCATCCCCCAGCAAATTGGTTTCAAGCTCTCCAGGCATCTCCTTGACATCAGCAGATGGAAGGGCAGTGATTTTCTCAGAGACGCATGGAAATGCAGAACAGGGAGGTGGGCACGAGGAATACAGGGAGTCTGTTGCATCTGGTTAGCACATGCTTCAAAGTAGCTATCTATAGTTCAAAGAACTGGTGGTGACGGCCAATAACCCTTTCCAGCACTGGAGGCACAGTTCTGCCTGTTGCAGTACAAAAATATGGATGCACTAAGCAGCTTGTCTCTCAGACAGTGAAAAAAAGTAAAAATGGTGGATCTGGAATAGGAAAAGAGGGGTAAAGAATCACAGTGGTAATCCCTGGTATGAGAAAAAAGGAATAGGAAACCCTAAAAAAGCAGAGAATATAACTTTATGCAGCTTTTATGCTTGCATTTTGAAAGAGAAGAACAGGGAGAAGAACTGTGAAAGGAGGCTGGCTGGAACACCACAGGGGGAAGGACAGCATGCAGGGAAGTTGCAGACAGCAAAGGAGAAAAGGACAAAAAAGGAACAAAAACTCCTTGAGTGTCAGGGCCTTTTCCTATTCTACTGACAAAGTGTATGACCCTAAGCTTATTACTTGTTCTGAGACTTCTTCCTGTTCTCATGTAGGCTCTTCAGACTGTTTTGATGGGAAACAGGGAAGTATTTTTCAGAACCAGTTTCCTTTAATGATAATAAACTCGTATCTAAATCCAGCACTCCAAGTGCATGGTTGTGTGCCAGGACATCAGCTAGCTCTTGTTTCACACATAATCTCATGCTGTGTGACAGACAGAGTCATCTGCTGCAAAGGGTTACTGCAATACGTGTCTTGCAGTGAGAGATCTTACCTTCACTTGGAGGAGAAAGCAGCCTGTTGTTGGTAAGCTTGCTACCTTTGCAGGAGCAAAACACATTTTGTGGTGGCTGCATCTGGGAATGGGAAGTAAATCTCTGGATGCCATTGGGAACTCCCAGGTTTTCACCTTAGATCATTGTTTATCATACTGCAGTGGGGAGGTAGGAAAGTCTGGAAGCTTTCTTATGTTCAGCTGGCCTAAAATCACAGTTTCAAAAATAAGGTTAAAAATAATTTTAAACATAATGTTTTAAAGGTAGTTCAAAAGCAGTGTAAGATACTGGATAATTCTGTTTCTTAGAAGTACGAGTCAAGACCTTATATAGAGGCAATTTTTCAAGGAGGAATACTCAGCTTTTTCTGGAAGCCACGTTCACCATGTCCTTTTAAACTGTCATCTCAGTTGCAGTCAGAGTGTGTTTGGTTCTTTGTAAGAGAATGTGGAGCCATCAGAGTGAGTGAAATTGCAGCCACTTGTGCACCATAAAAGTGTTACTTAATAAGCAGGAATACTGCAACCACCATATTTTCCCCTTGTAAAATGAATTAGATATTCTTGTGGTTATTTTTCTCCCCCAAGCCCATAAGCAGAGGTGATCCTACACATACCTTTCTAATCAATCATTTTCCCCTTATTAAAAAAAGCTAAAGTACGTTGGAACTTTTTAATAGTAAGAAAACTTGTCTCTTGTACGTGGAGGTTGTTGGATGACTTCCTCCTCCCTCTTAAGTAAAAGCCCAAAAATTGAGGAGAGAGAAGCTGGATCATAGCAGGAAAAAATAAGGAGTGAGAACAGTGGTAATGTGAGATTGCCTGTGGAATTGCAGCTTGGCATCTTAGGATTTCAGGTCCTTACTGTAGTTTTCACTGGCAGTCCTAGGGCTTCCCTCTCTCCAATCTGTATAGCTTCTGGTTGTTTTGTTCCTCCTGCTGACCTCTGCCAAGGCAAAATGTTCATGTTTATCAACACAGACTTTAGGGTATTAAGAAAGATGCTGTGATAAGGTAGGAAAGAGTCTGCATTCACACACACATCCTTGCTTAATGCAATGGTTGATCCAACTTCTAAGATTTTGTAAAAATAATGAAACATTTTAGAGGCATCTCTTTGCATTGCCTAGATATTTTCAAAGGAATTCATAATTCTTGTGACTAGTGTTGCCTTCTTTCAGAAAAGTGAGCTGCTTGAACTAAAGTCATCTTTCCTTTTCACTGTTTGAGGTTTAAAGACTAAGCAGTGTGTTTTGTTGAGCTTTACTGCCTAGTGCCTTTTTTGATTACAAGTGATGCTTAAGGCTAACACTTTCTGTCTTTTGAGGATTAGTGCAAGACTTGTGCAGATCTAAAAGTATGGACATACTGTTTAAATGTAGCTAATTGGCATGTAGGTCTGTTATTGATTGGCAGCTTGAATGTAACCCTCAGCCTTGACTTTTTAAGCAATTTAAAAGTTATGGGAGACTAGAATATTTTGGAGCTACAAGGAAGAAAGGTCTTTGAATACTAAATTTATTTCAATGTCATTACATCTCTAGTCCTATTGATCTGAAATATGTGTTGACAATACACTGGTTGAAAGCCTTTTTACAGCATTTTGCTGATGGGACATCTGGTTATTTGCATGAGAGTACACATATATTTCTGTTTATATTTACAGAAAATTTTGACAGGGGTGGATGATCTGCATCGAGTGAAGTCCCTAGAGATGCAAGTAGACACCAGAGAGATCAGCTTGGGAAACTTTGGTAAGAAAACACTATTTTCTGCTCACCATCTCAAGTTTTCCTTTGTCATGTCTTGGACTGGGGACTCAGTGACCAACAGGTGGTGTAAAGTACTTTGAACTAAAGAGTTCTTGAAATATGATTCCCCTGCTACCTCAGACTCATTGATCTCTGTTTTTTCATGTGAGGCTCTAAATAGGACTGAAAACTGTGGTAATGGGATGAGTGACACCACTTCTGTCTAAAGCAGGTTAGTTTGAACAAATTCTTCTTGTGTTATATGTTTCTAGGCCCTACTGATTACCTTGTCTCTAGCAAAACAGTAGCCAAAAGTCAGTTTCCCTCCACTGTAAGCCTTCCCTGTGACTGAGAAATTGCCAGTGGTATCAGGTGGCTCATGCTGCCAACAGCCTCTCTTTGCATCCTGTACTGCCTCATTGAGCTGTGCTGGAAAATGTGCTGGAGAAAGGTCCTGTAGATGTCATCTTCATGAGCCACAAACAGCCCTAATGCTTGTGATTCATGTCTATGTCATCATCACTGTGCCAGGGAAGTGAGAAGTACCAAAGGAATTCCCTCTGTCAGTAAGTTAGCACTGAGAATATAAACCCTTCATTTTTTTCCAGTACTGGCAGTCATTTTCTGTCTTATGGATTCTTACCAAGTCCATCTCCTGCTACACTGAAGCTGAATAACTACTCCAGGGTAATATTTTCTGTGCTAAAGGGAATCACATCCCCAAAAGTGTGTGCTGATATTTTCAGCCAAGCAGTTAATTTTTCATATGCAGATGACTGTAATGTAACAGCTGATTAGCTTTAGTGGGTCTTTTGATGTCCATTTGTCAAGAATGTACAGTGAAGGGGGCTTTTGTCTTGAATCATATAGCCCCTTCCTATTGGTTTTTTTGTTTATTTCATAAATAGGTCTCTGACAGGCACTTGATAATTTAAGGTAAATTACATGTTTGTTTCAGAGATCATAATCTATTCAGTCATGTTTCCTCCAGTTGAAAAGGAAATCTCATTATGCCATTTCTACAGTGCTCAAAAGCAGTGCTCCCATTCCTGTGCCATTTTACATTAGCTCTGGGAAACTAGTGAAGTGTTTTACCTGTTTCACTCTCTCTTCCCTTTCCTGCCTTTTACTGGGATAAATCCCTTTCTCCTCCCCATGGTAAATCCCTTTCTCCTCCCCCTTTTGCAACTTTTACAGAATATAGAGCGCTATTCCTGTGTTGCAAACAACTTCCATCTTGTTTATATCCCACTGTTTGCACCAAGAGTTGGCCCTTGAGTGCCACAAACCCCAGCAGCTGCAGGTCCCCACTGCTTCTGAGAATAACAGAACATCAAGACCATCCCGAATTTTCATTGCCTGCTCCCTGAGGCTGCCTGCCCCTGGAGCTATGCTGCTAACCTGGTCTCTGGTCACAGGGGTCTGGAGAAACAGCCTGAGGGAAAGAGTAGAGTAAGAACCAGACCAACTGGAATTCACAGAAGTTCCAGTGTGACAGAATGAAAAGTTTTTCCCCTACTAGAATAGTCAAACAATAGGAGTATCCAAAGAGGTTTGGAGACTTTATCCTTGTAGGTTTTCAAGATCTGGATGAGTGAAGAGGTGAGCACCCTGGTCTGATCTCACAGACAACCTGGCTCTGAGCTGAAGATCTCCAATTGTCCCCTCCAGCCTGTGCTGCTCTGTAATTTGGTTTTTCTTTTTTGGCGTTTCAGACCTGGCTAATTAACTTCCTTTATAGCCATGTTAAACCACTTAACCTTACTCTCACTGTATTCCTTGGCTGTGGAAGTAACACCTTTATCATCAGGAAATTATTCATTTGGATGATCAGTCCACACTCAGTAAATGATATTGTTTTAACTGGTTTTATGTATAAAGATAAAACAGGCTGTGCAAGCTCTTAAATGTCCAGGTAAATGTGTTAAAAGTTACTGGACTGCACATAAGTGGGTCATGTAGAACTTTGCAGCACTAAAATTCCAAATTTACACCAGTTTTCACTTGAGAAACATTTCAGAATTCACAGCCTGTGTTACAGGCTCTAACACAAACACTCGGGGCCTTCCAGAGTGATTTAAAAGTTGTTGCTTGATGATTTTATTGAGCCTGTTCCACTTTGGGATGTGCTCAACTTTAAAGCACCATCCTCCTAACCTTGCCCAGTTTGTGATGTCTGCCTCTACACAATATTGTGACATGGTAGGGAGAAACAGTTACATTTCTCAGGGACAGGATGTGGGCTAAAACATGCAAAGACTGACACTGAAATATTTTCTTGTGATCAGTTTTAAAATTAAGGAAAGGCTTCATGCCAGAACTTGAATGTAAGTATGGAGCTTGAGGTACTTGCTGAAATGTCTAGTTGTTTTCAGTGTGCCTTCTGAGTGACAGGAAGAACACTGAACGCCCTGGCAAGACTTGTATTCAGCTTTGCAGATCTTGGAGCTGATTTCTGTGCTCTTCAGCTGCATGTAGATTTCAGTTCGTACTCAAACAGAGGGACTATTTCCTTTTCATTAGCTTATCCCTTCAGTTTTGATCACTGACAGATACGAAATTGCATTCATGACTGGCTCACAGAAATTCATGCTGAAAATAATGGTGAGATAGAGTCATTTAAGACACTACATAGTCTTCTTATTTCTAAGTAATTTCAATAGCTAGAAATTAAGTTACCCACAGTGCTGTTCACTGGTACTTATTGAATTGTTGCCTGCTGGTGGCCAGGCTAAGTTGATTACGTGTCTGTAGATTGCCACTTCCATTGCACACATTTTATCTCTGGTTGCATTACCCAGTTCACCCCAGAAATGTGGGAAAAAATGCACACTTAAAACATGTGTAGAAATAACATCAAGGTGATGTATCTTACTTGATCAAAAACATCTTAAGTGAATTAAGTGGACTGTGTAATTTACAAATCAAGTTGCTCTTGCTCAAAGAGTACAACCTGTTTTCACATGCCTGTTTTGTAATGTAGGGTTGACAAAGCATGAAGGTTGCCTGATCCCAGTGCAAGTACTTATCAGTAATTTCTTTTGTAAGCTTTCTACTAGTCCATATTCCAAAAAATGTAAGAAGTCAAGCCATGATGATTTTTGTTAACAGTAGAAAAACAAGACACAATGCTACCTTAAAAATACTTCCTAGTGTAAACAAGTGTTATAAATATAAGTGTTGTAGCTTGTAGAATGTAATACAACCAGCATTTTATATGTTTTCTCCTTACTCCTACTCTGTTTTCTAAATATCACCTGCTCTACCCAGGCAGCTCAGAAAGACATCTGCATCGCTACCCTGCCTGTGAAGTGCAGCACTTCAGGCAATGCTGTTGAGTGTGTGTTAATTGTTGTTATTCACCTATCTTACACTTTCATAGAATCACAGAATCAGCTAGGTTGGAAAAGACCTCAGAGATCATCAGATCTAAGGGATCTAGTGGATCCCTTGATCCACTACCATGGTTACTAGACCATGGCACTCAGTGCCACATCCAGTCTCATCTTAGAAACCTCCAGGGACAGAGAATCCACCACTTCTCTGGACAGCCCATTCCAATGCCTGATTACTCTCTCTGTAAAGAATTTCTTCCTAATATCTATCCTAAACATTCTCTGG
Organism: Formicarius rufipectus; assembly: GCA_013399695.1. NCBI lineage: Eukaryota > Metazoa > Chordata > Aves > Passeriformes > Formicariidae > Formicarius > Formicarius rufipectus. The sequence continues at coordinate 1,075,222 of VXAU01005292.1, forward strand.
CAGACCTTAAGACCATGCCTTCTTGTCTTACTGATAGCTGCCTGGGAGGAGAGACCAGCCCCCACCTGGCTACAACCTCTTTTCAGGTATTTGTAGCATGATGAGGTCTCCCCTGAGCCTCCTCTTTTCCAGACTAAACAACCCCAGCTCCCTCAATCTCTCCTCACAGGACTTGTGTTCAAGCCCCTTCACCAGCCTCGTTGCTCTTCTCTGGACCTTTTCCAGCACCTTCACATCCTTCCTGAAGTGAGGGGCCCAGAACTGAACACAATACTTGAGGTGTGGCCTCACCAGTGCTGAGTACAGGGAAAGGATCACTTCCCTGGTCCTTTTGGCCACAGTGTTCCCGATAGAGGCCGAGATGCCACTGCCCTGCTTTTTCACCTGGGCACATGCTAGATCATGTTCAGCTTCCTGTCAGTCCAGACTCCCAGGTCCCTTTCTGTCTGGTTAGTAATTTCAGAGCCAGATAACAAAACTGGTATTTAGTGAAAGGGAATTGTAGACAGATGAGATAACACTGTTCATCATTCTAAATTCTTAGTCTTGTCCTGCAGTCACCAGTGTTTTTCTGTACCATTCTCATTTTTAAAAAATTGAAATGATGCAGTATGAAGGCAGTTTTAGGATAAGATATATATTGTCTTTACTTCTAAAATTAATATTAGGAGTTATTATTGTTGATATTTTAGAGTATCTTTAGGTTAGTATAAGAATAATTTCTGTCCTTGCTCTCAGGAAAGATGCCGTGAGGGTTAAAATTAAGAAAATCAGAAATACATTGTTACATTTTGGTAGATCTTATTTTGTCACCTGCATTTTACAATTTTCTCTTCTTAATTTAATATTCCAGGCTCTAATGTATATATAAGCATTTGAGACTGTAAAACCCAGCAAAATCAATTGTACAATGAATTCTTAGCACCAAAGAGCAATTGCATATCGATATGAAATTTAAAGGAGGGAAGAACCTGCAGACTTGCAGAAATACATTGCAGAATATTGTTGGCAGACTTTTACACGACCACGCACAAAATACTTCTATTTCAGTCTAGTAAACCGCACATTAGAGTGTAGCACTCCAGAAGTTTGCAGGGATAGATTGTGCCAAACAAAATACGAAAAAATATCTGAGATGGAGAATCAAGTTACAATAACGAAATAACCAGATGTGAAAATTGTATCAACAGCCTATCACTCTGCCTCTTTGAATCCTTTAATAGTTTGTTTTTTATCCTGAATCACTCCTAAATGCATTCAGTGAAAAGCTTTTCTTAGGCAAGTCTCTCCATTGCTCTTGCACTACTCAGCTTGACTCCTCACTCAAATCTTCTGCTTAATACTAGTTCTTACAACACGTGCTTTGTAATGCATTGCGATAGCCTTTGGCTGGTAAGCCTTTTACCTCTCCAACTGAAGCCACGGCAAGGCTATTCCTGCTGCTGAGCTGGAACTGGAGAGGCTACTGCACCCTTCTCATTCTTTCCTTTAACACTTTTGGGGAAATCATTTCATCTATATGTCCTTATCAGAAACAGGATAGCAATTTTTTAAATCTAGATTTGATTTTTTTCTGTGGGCACTTCATTGGTGCATGGCTTGTCTCTGAGGAAGTATTTGCTCAGTAGCTAGTATGACTGCTGTGAATAATTACAGAGATCCTAATATCTCCTTTGCCAGGTCTAAATTATTTTGTTAGAAATGTATAAAACATATTTGACATAAGGAAGTATGCCCTGCAGCATGAGGATTGTGTGTTATAATTTGTACTCCAATTTTTATGGATTATGAAAATTCATTAAAAAACAAGACTAAAAAAATTGCACAATGTGTTTTGAATTTTTTGTGTTTTTTTCAAAAGAGCTTTGCAAAAACATGAAGTTAAGTATTTGCAGTATAGCATGACAATCAATACATGCATTATAATCACTCCCAAATAACATCAGATGTAGATAATACTTCTACTAAAACATGATTTATTAAAATGTTTTTGCCGTAACAGCTCTTGTTCTGTTTGGGGAATGAACAACATAACCTCCTTTGTTTGCTTTGGATATCCCATTCCTTTTTTCTTCCCCCCCCCCCCCTTAATTTCTTTTTTAGTTCTTTGTTTCCTTTTTTCTTCTTCTCTTTATCCTTTGCAAAGTGCTAGAATGATGTCCTTCTGGACATCAGTAAGTTACCCATGCCACACAGTGATTACTCAGAGGACTCATAACAGTATTTGCTAAGAACACAATGTTTCAGCAATGATCCAGTTTGTCTAAAAATGGTATTATTTCTATGTGGTTGTGTGTTATACTGGAGGATGCTCATCAGTCTTGGGTAAACTCTGCGAGTGGGAAAGGGTACAAGTTTGCTATTGTCAATGACAAATGTCTCCTGAGACTTGCACTTTCTCCAGATTATTCTGTGCCTTGGAGGGATTTGGTGTATGATTTTGGTTCAGAGATACCTTTAGAAACAACCGAAAAGGTAAATGTATCTCAAGGACAGGAAAAAAAGCCCACTAATTAAAGTAATTACAACAAAATACCAAGGCTTTCATAGACATGAAACTTGTACAATTCAATAATAAATAATCATATCCAGAAAATTAAAAGAAAGCAGTGCTTAGCGAAATAGGTGTAGTGTTTTGGATACCTCTGAACTATAAAAGATGATGTTGTGACATGGAACATTATGTATTTGTTGTTTGACACAAAGTTATATTTTGAAGAAGTGTTACTTAGCTGTGTATCCAGTAAAGTCCATCATTACTTTCCATTAAGTAGGTGCTGTATTATAAAGTATCCCTTACCTCAAGTATCATTTAATAGTAAGAATGAGGAATCAGACCAAAGAAAACAGACACCCCTTAAGCCAGTTTCTATTGTTGTCTGTCTGGAAAAGTGCCCTGTCAGAGAGGGGTTCAAAAATTATAATTGGGTAGTCATGCAGACAATACGTATATCTTTAAAAAATGCAAAGAATGAAATATTTTTTGAGTGAAATAATCTCATGGATTTTCTTAGAAGAAGTCCAGTGCAGATCTGGCAGAAACAGCTAGGAAATGCATGTAAAATTAGATGCTCTGACTTTCAGTTGTCATAAATTTCCTTTACTCTAATCCCAGGTGTGCAAAGTGATTCTTGAATCTGTTCTCATAGGTGTGCATCTACCTAATCTGAGAGAACTGAAGTTGAACAATAGCTTACTTGTGTCTGTGAGGTAAGAAATGAATGATTCTCTGAAATAAATATAAAGAGTAACAGCCCACAATTTGATTTAAGTGATAAAAATCTTCATTTGTGCTGCTTTCATTTCTTTCATTTCACCATGCTCTGATAATGGATTAGGTCATGAATATACGCTCTGCTACTGTCTAAGTTCAAGGATGCAACCTGGGCTGGAATAAATCAGTGTAGCTGCAATGGTGCCAATGAATTAGCTCTCGTCTGCCACCACGCAAGTTCCTGCCATGCTGATGTCCATGGAAGTTTGTTGCAAATTTGAAAGGAGCCATGAACTCACATCTTGTCTATGACTAGGTGCTTGGGTTTCAGGCTTTTATTGTGCACAGTAGCCTGTTCTATACAGGTCAGACACGTTCTTTGTCTGATGAAAATCACTTTGGCTTTATTGAAGTTAATGGAGTTGGGCTTCTAAGAGCTGCTATGTCCCCGGCTTGCTGAGCTTCATGGAAACATCACCTGTTTTGTCCCAGACAACTGGGGAGTTTGTTGGTTAGTTAGAAAGGTAGAAGTGAAAACAATCACAATGAGGAGGCACAGCTGTCTTCTCTCTCCTGAGCTGATATCTGTATTACCCTTAGTAATTAATGCATAGTGGATAGGTACAGTTCATGTCAGAAAAAGGCTGTGTAAAAAGCCATATTTATTTTAAACAGGACTGATTTCTGGCTTTGCATGGCTACCTGCTAAATTTGTGGGGGGAAAAAATAGTGGTTTTACCAATTTTGTTAGAGACAACATGTTGTTGTTGGCTGGACTTAGCAAATGAAGATCCTGGGATAAGCCTGCGCAATGGATTTTTTAGGTGAGGCACAGTGTGCGCGGAACTGGCCCCACCCCATTCACTCCTGAAGAGACAGCATGTTCCCTGATAAGAAATGGCAATAAATTCTTCTTGGCCTCTTGAAAGTTGCTCATGAACTCCAGTTGTCAGACTTTGATCTTATTTTCCCATGTTATGGTGATGAGATGGAAGTACCTGCAGCCTAAATTTTGCTTTTCCCACCTTCTAGTCCACAACATCTATAAGTGGTGATTCTGCATTGCTGCAATTATTTTAATAGCAACCAACCATTGTCATAAGCATGAAATTGCTCAATTATTGCAATGGAGAAGTAAGTAATGGATGAAAATAATTACAATTTTGACAATATCAGAAGATATTATATTAAAAAGCAAAAAAGTTAAAAAGTGTTTTTTAGTTTGGTCAAAAATCCATATTCAATTTAAATGTGTCAAAGGAAAATGTTTTAACCAGTTCTGTTGGTATTGAATATAGAATGCAGTTCAGGAAAACTAAACTGTTTGACTGGTCCTAGCAGGATTTTGCAGCTTTCTAGTCTGAGACTCTAATTTCTATCACAAAAAGTTCTGGCAAACCATTTTCTTTGACCTGATGTTTTGTGGTCCTTGATGCATGAAATGTTTGGTCTCAGGTAAAGTTTTTATTTGACCCACTAGTACATAGATGTGTTCGGACTTGGATATCAAGTCTAATATTGTGCTGATTCCCAGGCACACAGACCCCAGGGGAAGCTACCTGCTCCTCCTTTAAAGAAGTGTCCTTTCTGTGAGCCAGTTAAATGCAGTTGTCAGGGAATACGTAAAGGAAGAAGATGACTTTGTTAGCTCTCCAGGCCTGAACTCAGTACAATTGCAGCTGTAGCTTTCCTTTATTAATTCCCGTCTTTGACAATCTGGCATTGATAAACACAGATCATTAAAGGGCACATCCCATGCAAGAACAGCCTGGATACTTGAACTTTATTTTTGAATGTCTGCATCCTGTCAATTTAATGCCTATTAAAGCAACGTTGCTGCCACAGAAGTAGTGATGCCTGCCATAGCTGATGTAACATAGCTGCTTCCGTTCTACCAGGCTGTTGCCATTTACTCTAAAATGTAAAAATCTTACTTCTGAATTTATCTTGTTGATATTTGAATTCTATCTAAAAAGTGATTATTTTGTCGGATTCAATCAAATCCCTGCAACTGAAGCTTTTGAGGATGATAGAAAAATATGTTCTTCCTTCTCAATCAAAGTAATTCCCAGAGATTTTGTCAGAATCATTGTGGTTTTAATTTGAAAACGGGCAGCAAATAACAGTCCATAGGGTCAGACTGGAAGAACAGTTTGATTACTGAAAAGAAGGTAAGGACAGAAAAGCAGCCAAAGATAGAGGATGTTATATATGTACTTGGAATGTTAAAAGCAGACATTCTTTTCATGCTATTTTATGTGAAAAAAATCCAAAACATATTATTGTGAACCACTGTGAACAAAATACTTTCAGTATTCATGAGTGAGTGGGTAATAAGATGGGAAACTTTGCTTTTGGTCTCTGTTTCATTTTATCTTACAGAATAGAATGACCTAATTACTTTAGGATGAAATTGAATTGAAACATCTTTTTTCATTTTGAAAATGGGGGAAGAATTGACTTCATAGTAAAGAGGATATAGGAAGATGTCAAAATAAAGATTTATGTCCCTGACTTTAGTAACTGATTTTTTTTGAGATGTTTCCTCATGTCAACCTCACATAGGAACTTAAGCTGTGAGGATGTTGAGGTGTGCGTTGCTGTTCGCCATTCAACAAAAATCAAAGGAGGGATGTTCTGGCAGTGAGGAATCAAGGTATTCATGTATTACAGTTTCTTATAGGAGAGCGAGGCCTCCTAGGCTGGTGAGCTTGGATATTGTCTTCTCCTGGTAGTTCCTAAAGAAGTTCTGATTCCTTTGATGGGGAATGTGGTTGAGCTATTTTAGTTATGAATTCATGGTCTCTCCCCAGTCCTTCTAAAACTTGTATTACTTTTGAATACTTGAAATTTGGAAAGGTTTTATATAAGTACAGTATATCATTATCTAGTATTTAATTTAGTCCACAAGGAAAATATATCCCAAGTTTATTTGCAGATAATCAATCTTGGCAGTTAAAAGGGAATCTCTTTTTTGGCTGTTTGTGGGTTTTGGTTTTCTATTGGCCCTTTGCTAAAGGGGAACAGGTCTGGAAAATGCAGTGTATTGTGCAAAGAAATTAGTTCCTATTGTTGTTAATTTTCTAAATCACAATAATTTTATTATGTCCCTGTTTGGTGACCTTCACCCATCTGATAGCAGCTGACAAATCCTAGATTTATGAACTGATAATCAAGGATGAAAAGCCAAAATTATTCTGAAGAGTGCCTTTTAAAATCTGCCTTTTTTAAAAATTTTTTCTTCTTTTCTGATGACCATGGTCCTCATCTTTGTAATGTTTCCAGTAAAAGAACTGTATTTCAAGGGCAAAAAGTTACTACTTCTGCTTTGGCACATAGACTATGTATTTTTTTATCAGATTGCTTTTATTCTCAATTCAGGGATGAATGAAAAGATCTGTTGAAAAATGTTTAGATAGATATCTTTACAAAAGGGCTTTTAAATCAGATAAGGGGAATCTTAGGAACTGGTTCCCATAAGTTTATAGCAGAAGTAGTTTCACCAGCTGAAGTTCATTTCCTCCCATTCAGCTCTACCCATTGTAGCCAGCAGAAGACTGATCTGCTCTCAGGGCTACTTAAGCAACTGCTTGTAACAGAGAGAGGATGCCATATTTTAAGTGAGATGAAATAAATGCAAAGGCTGCAAAATGTGGGGACAGAATATATGAGAGATAAGGGGAAAGGAAAGCAGATTTTCTTCATACAGATAGAGTAAACATTTCATCACTACAGTTCTTAATTTGGTCTTGCACTATTGCAAGAACGTCCCCCAGAACATGAGGGCAGTAGTCTTGGTCCACTTCAGTCAATAAAATCATCAGAAGGTTCAAATGAACAAAGTGCAGATTACATTCAAAATCAACAATTCTCATGCTTTTATGAGCTTTAGGATATTTGGTTTGGTTTGGTTTTTAACACCAGCTCCTGGAGGCAAGACTATCCACACAGGAATCTCTATATTCACCCTTAAAGCAATGTTTAAAAATATTTTTGAGACCTGAATCGGGATCTTCAGGTACTTGAACTTAGCCATATAACTCCTTGGTACTTATCCAATGAAGAGTTTAAGGAAATGTGCACCTCTTAAAGTCATACAAAGTTTTCCTTAGGTGGCATTGCTCACAAGCTGAAAATAAAAAATTGATCCAAGTGCTTTGCTGGTTCTAGATCAAGTTACACCATCTTGTATCAGACTGAGCTGTGTCACTGGTCACCCGAAGACCTGGTGTATTGCCGATACTGTGTGTCTAGGCACCAGTTATTTGCTGGATGGTTTTCCCTCAAACAGCAGAAATGCGGGGCATAATTTCCCTAAATTTGCTTTTTTCCTTGTAATTTTTACTTCTTCCTTTCCTGTCTCTCTTTTTTTTTTTTCCCCCAGTTTGCTTTTTCTTCTGTCATTTCTAATCTTTTGCAATTACTGTGTCTGACACACATAGCACAGGTACCGCATGTAAATGCAACAAGTTTTGTGCAACTTTTAAAAAAAAAATCAATTCAGTTGCTCAGTTTGCATTAAAGCTGCAAATGTTTGTAAACAGATGATTTGTTTGTATTACAGTAGTTTCTTGCAGTGTTCAGTGAGGGTTCAGGGTGTGCTTGCTCTGGGTTGTACTTACACATGCAGTCAGAGTACCATTGCTTCATGCCCTTATTTAAGTGCCCAGAGCATCACTGTTTATTTTCACATTTGCATTCCAGGGTGGGAAAGCATTTAATTTCAAATTCAGCTAGTTTCTGTAGGAAGTGTTTCTGTTGCTTCTTTTGTGTAACCATCCTGGAAGTCCTTCAGCAATTAAGGTTGCTATAAGTCTCTCTTAAGAACATGTTCTTTGAAGAATTTGGGTGCTTTCCAGGAGCTAGGACAGCATTTATATTGAATCTTAATCTCTGAATTAATGAGTCTTCTCTGTATTAATGCCTGCAGATCCCTGGGAATATTACAAGCCTTGGCAAAATTGCTGTGACCTCAAGTTTTATTTAGCATTGTTGGTTTTAAGGATATTCATATTATTGATAAAAAGTAATTATTTGGGCACAGAAATACAGCTACTTTTAGTTGAGTGGATTATTTTCAGCGCTATCAGACTGTCTGCGTTAGGTGCTAGGGAAATCTGATTGCTGTGACCACTTATCTGTCCTGGGTAGACCTCTCTGAGATGCCTAGCTCTAGTTTAATTTCACCAGGTCAGGTGCCCAAAGTAGACAGTGTAAATGTCTTTATGACCTTAGATGTCAGGGAATCTGACAGGCTGATACACCAGCAAGGGAAGCAGAACTTGTTTTTCTGTACAAATGCACTGTTACAGTTCTGGAGCTTGGACTCCGTTCTGCAGCAAGCACAGAGGACATCAAAACAAGTTCATGGCCTTGCAGTGCCTTTCCATGGTTCTTGCCTTTAGCACTCTGTTTTCTGAGCCCTTCCCTTGCTGAAGCTCCCCTGTCATCTGTTTCAGACTGTGAGGTGCAGAGTGTACCTGTAAGGAACAGGATTGAAGCAGAGCCTACCATTGCTGCTTCAGGTTTAAAAGTCTCCTTGTCATGACAGGGACAGTAGGGAGGGTCTAGTGCATCTGTCTCATCATAGACCGAGCAGAGACGGTCTGCTCTTCTTGTCATCTTGAGAGGTTCCAGAGTGGTAGGTTCTTACCCCAAGTGTACCACTATCTTGTTTCTATTTTGTGATCCAAGCTGCTATACAATACAGAGGATGAAAACCAGAAGAGAATCATCACAGACCACAACACTTCTTGCAGCATGAACATAGCTCAGTGAACTAGCAAAGTAAATAAATAATAGATAATGTGTACAGCAAGTTTGCCAGTAAGCTCCTGCAAGGTAAGGTAAGCCCATTAAATAATTGTACCCTTCTCTGCCCACCATCGGAATAGAGACTCCACTTTGAATATATTTGGTAAAAAGTGGCCTTTCCTTTCAGGATGTTTTCTCATGTCATGCACCCATCCCAGGTTAGAGTTCAGCTTCTCTTTTCGGCTTCCTCAGCCACTAACTTTCTAATATAACTCTGTTGCATATTTGAATAGTAAACACCTCTGCTGGAGCCTGGGCTTGTTGATATGAAGGCCTCAAACCTTCTCCATGTGTGATTTCCTTTGGGGTGCAGCTTCCCTTGGTGTTGTCCAGGAGATGCAGCTCACCTCAAAGTAAGCATTCCCTCATCTGCAGATGTGCTGACAGTACAGTCTGTTCCAGGGGGTCAGAGGACAGCTTTTCCCTTCTTCTGAGGATGTCTGAGGACCTTCCTTCTTCATTCCTACTCTGGTGTTTGAGGATAAACTGTTTGGTCCCATGCAAAGGAACTCTTTTAACATCAGCAGTAAAACATGTACATATCCACATCTGCAAAAGCCTCACCACTGGCTCTCACCTTCTATACACCATTTTTCCTTTCCTTCATCAAGAAAACACACAGATAAAAGCTTTTGTCATTTCTGAAGGGATCCTCTGGAATTCTCTACTAAGTGGTGTTTTGGTCTTACAAATATTGTTTGTTTACAAGTAGTAGTTACTTAGGATGCCCTAATTGCTTTTAGTAAATGATGAACATTTTAGCAGTCCTCAGGCTCACCTGATTCCAGTCCCTGGAGTTACAGGGGCAACTTTATCCTTTGAACCACCCAGAGGTTGCAGTAGAGGCTTTGTAGCCAACCAGGTTTTGGCTAGACTAGGCTGTGGCAAGACTAGGCTTTGGGGCTGAGCCACACTAAGCCAGGTCTTCAAAATTACAGCTCAGTTCCTGGGTTAGCTGTTCTTTCTATAGCATCCTGGCTTAGCTGTAGAAATATGCCATATTTTCTGTCTCAATTGTTTATTTTGCATATTACTGCTGGGTAGACACAGTCTTTTGAATGAGTTTTGGTATGGTTTTGCCTAATGGGATCATCATCTTGCGTACATGCTTTGGATGGATAAATAAAAATGGTGCTAATAACTAGCTAATTGGGAAGCAGAAGTAATTATAATTAGCCAGTGGAACTAGCTGTTAGGGAAGGTTACCTGTCTGACCACCCAGGAGCCACTCTGGCACTGACACTCCCACCACCCCAGACTTTCACTGCTAGGACTGAAGCCCCTTCACCCCGGGCAGCTCCAGTGACTGACTGGTGGGTGCCCGCCTTGAGTCCCTGCACAGTCAGACAAGGTTCCCTCACTGGCTCAGCCCTGGGTTTCCCACAGCAGAGCCTCAGATGTCTCTTGACTTTAAGCAATTTAATCATGACAGGGTAACACAAAAAGAGCTTGAGCTGGGTGCCTCCTTCTTCCTTAATGCTATCCAACTGTGGAAGGATTGTCTTCATAGAAATTGGTAGGAAAATCATCAGCATTAGTTTAATGGGTTTGTAGGTCGTTTTGATTCTCTCCTACAACAGAGTTGCTTCTCTGCAGTTTGTTTGGTTTTTTATTGAAAATAATTATGTTCAGTGGGAAATTATGTTCCTGCAATACAAGGTAAGTGCTGATTTTAAAAGAGGGAGCAAGTCAGGTTGGAGGGGAAATTAAACTACATGGTTTTATTTGTCAGTTGGTAATTGCCAAGCAATATGAATAAAAAATGAACAAATAGAATTTCAGTGTACAATCAGTTTTATGATCTAATTTCTGTCGAATATTCTCCACGCAGGAGCTGATTTAGTTGCTCTTATTTTCTGTGGATGCATTACTGCACACAAAGGGCCTGTTGCTATTTTTCCCCTAAAGTACATGCCCACTTCTTTCTCTCTCTGTATGTTTCTGATTTGGTGTGTGGCAAAATTTTATCCTTCTGTCCTGAGATTTTTAAAGGATGCATCAGCACTCTCAAAAATGTATCAGTAGCTGGATCAGTAGCTGCAAGAAAGAAATACAGAAATGCCTTAGTGTTTTAGGAGGTGAAGTTTGTGATTTCATCTGCATGTATAATGCATGCATATTCTTCGCCCTTTGCCTTAAGCTGCACTGTATGTTCTTGTGGAAGTGAGAACTTGAACACAAAGATCTGATAATGAAAGCTATCACCTCCATTTTTGGTAACAGAAGTTTTATAAAGAATTTTTTGTTTGAAAAGACCAGTTGTGGTATCTCCTGGTTTGAACGTCATTGGCCTCACAGTCCTACCGCTCCACTTTCTACTGCTTTCTACCCTCACCATAGGCAAGACCTTGCAGTGTTTTGGTTTACTTGGCTTATTGTTGTTTAGTTTGTCTTACCTTCATTTGTAGTTATGGCAATTGTCCCTGTTATGGTCCCACAGACCTTTTTCTTTTTTTCAAGTTCTTTTTCTCAGCATCCCAAGATGAACCCAGTTTTAAGATGTAACATTTGTTCCATAAGAACTTCTTAAAGGGGGGGGGGGGAAGGAAAGCTGTATCACCACATGTTATGTGTTGACCCTAGAAACAGTAGGAATCAGTAGCATAAACTTTATCATCTATAAAGTAAGCACATTATATATGGTTGCTAAATTATACTGGAGGATTTTAAAAGTATTTGAAAATGTGCTTATTTGTTTAATGAGTCTTATTTTGTCACTCTAACGACAAGTGTGTATGGTATGCATTTCTCTTGCACAAAGACCATATACCATTTTGGTGAGATGGTTGGCAGCCTGCAAAGGAACCATTGCAAATTAGTCTACAAATGAACTGTTACTTGTGGGTGGTCAAAAGTGAGGTCAAGATGTGTCAGAGAATTTTGTGTGAGCTCCCTTGAAATTGTTTATTCAGGCCTTTTGAGACTTTTGTTGGCAGGAGGTTGCTGAGAACAATTTGTCTGCTCACACATGGTGAAGCCTCTCCATTTATCAGTGGAGCTGATCAGTGGTGTCTCTGGCAGTTGAGAGCCCTGGTGATATTTGGCACTTCTGCCATAAGGCCCACCTCCACGATTGAGGGTAGATTACAGCATCTACTGCTTGACCTCCCCGGAGTGGGCATTTGTTTGAAAAAACTCAGGGATGGGATGTGGAATTTGCTCTGTGTCCAGTTAACACACCTGCAGTAGATTTGTGATGTCTGTTGTTGTACTGTGAAATAAACACTGAGGGTCTGCCTTGTAGTAACGTCCTCAGTAAGGAAAGAGGATGGAATGGTATAGGACAGTACAGAATAAGGTCTCCTCTGCCTCAGTAGTTGAGTTGATGGGCTCTAAGGTTCCCCAAGCTTCTCTTCTGCATCTGGTTTGCTTGTTGAAAAAGAACATCTGTAGGCCAGTACAACCAGAGCCAATTCTCCCTAGAAGCTATTGTTTATGGGAAAAGGTTTGACTTTGGACATATGGAGTCAAGTCTGTCATGCCAAACCTGGAATGAACATTAGAGGCTGAGAGAGAAAAGAAATTTGGAGTAAATCACCTGATGTTCACAGGCCTGAGTTTTACCTGTATCTTTACCTTGCAAGCTTCTCTAGTTTTTGTTTTTCTTATTGGATATATACACAGATATAAAAGGGAAAAAAAAATAAAAGAAGAAATTGTCATCAGCCAAAGGAGAAAGTCATTAATGTCTTAAAAAATATGCCAGATCTAAAGAATCTCAAGAACCTGCATTTCTGCCACTGTACCTTCAGAGTGAATCACTTCAAATTATATTTTTGCTCTAGGTTTTCATATCAACCCATTTCTGCAACATCTCAAGTATTTTTTTTTCCAGTGTGAACTCTATAGCCATTACCACAACAAAAATTGAACAGCTATTCCAAGCTGATCCAAATCTATAGTTGTGTGTGGTCAATTATTCTAGAATTCCAGTTTTTCTGGTACACAGAAAAACGGTTTCAGGCACTTTTTTAGTGGTATGTGTCTTAACGCCACTGAATCTATCAGGTAATTTGGATCTTTTACAGATTACTCCTTCTGCTTACCCTGCAGCATTAAATGTTTCAAGTGTTGATTTTGAAGGATGAGCTCTATATCAAATCGAAGTTGGAATGTGTCTGTCTTACTCTGCCAAAGCTCAGATCTAGAACATACTGTGAAACAGGCATACAACATGTAGGAGACCGGAAAGTTATTCACGCAGGAAATTTCAAAGCACTGTGGGATTCAATTCTTCAGTGTAAGTAACTCACTTGGTAACCACAGTTTCCCCATCCTTTGGGGTTTTTTATATGTAAGCTTTCAACAATGAGAATAAACAATTGCCAAAGCTATAAGAACTGTCAGTAGCTCTGGGGCTAAATTGAGGGGCAATGTGGGTGTGAGAGTTTTATTTACTATATATCTCAACTTCTTCCCATTTGAAAATTCAGTTAGTCTTGTGGAAGATATAATGCACCCAGTGAGATGCAGGCAAGGTGTGTTGGGTTTCTACAGCATCTCTGGGATGCAGCTTTATGCCAAGGGTAGGAGCTGGAGTAGGGTGGAAAAAAAAATCAAGGGCAGGTCTTGTTTGACAGGATCACATTTTGACAGTCCCTACTCCTTTCAGGTTGTGAGAGCTGAGCTAAAGCAACTGATCTTCAATTGTTAAAATGCTAGCAGTAACTAGGCTGACAAGCCGTTTTAATGAGCAAAAGGAAATTAACACAAAATTATGTTGTCCTTCCCACCCATGTTGTATATTTGTGTGTTAGGGAATTGCAGTTCCTGACTCCATCAACGTTGATCAAGCCTATTATTCTGCTCTAGGTTTTTTTGACAGCAACTAAAAATGAGAGTGCTTGAAATTAAAGCTACATTTTATCTCTATTATCTCTAACATAAGTAAGCAGCTGGGTTACCTTAGGCACAATTATGACTAGTTACGGAAGTGTGTGTATCAGCACTCCACTTGCAAATACCTCTCTCCTGTTGGGCTCATAAAGCACTTTTTGTTTAAATGAGGTATAATCTAACATGGTAAACAAAGTGCTTGCCAGTAGCATAGCACTTGATGTATTATTGCAGTTGCTACAGGGAGTTCAGTGAGGCAATGAGAAGCAGCAATGGCAAGTGAAAAGGTCAGGAACGGCCCAGAGATGTCTCACTGTGTTTGAATTCTTCCTCTATTGTCATCTCCTGCATCCACATGCTGTCCTTGCCTGCCAGCACTGGAGGGGGAGATCTCAGCCCCACTGAAATCAGGGGAAGGTGGACACTGATGTTAGTGCTACAAGGATTTTATGCAGTATCTCTGGTTAAAACACTGGTCACAGATGTTTCCATGGCAGAGTTCAAGTGCTCTTATCAGGACCAACAGCATGGTCTCTGGCTCCAGTCCTGGAAAACAGCCAAACTGCCTTGATCAGTTTGTGGGTTTGACTGCCACAGTCAGGTAGTCTCCTGTCTGTGTTTTCAGGGTTTTGCAGTAGAGAAAGTGCTGGCCAAAATCACATGGCTCCTTGATAATCACAATTTGCATTGGTAGGTGCACGAAAGCATCATCAGCTGGTTCTCCCTTTGGCACAGCAAAGCTGAGAAAGTGGAGTCATGGGCTGGACAAAGTGTAAAGCCTTTATGTACCCCTTCAGCAGCACCAGGCAGTTGCATTTCCTCGCAGACACTCATTTTGCTGTCAGAAAAGTGTGCAGCAGAGATCCACAGGTAAAAAAAAAAACAAACAAAAAAACCCCCAACAAACGGAATTTTGCCCCTTTCCAAGCAACCAACAAAACAAATGCCATAATGATAGGATAAAATAGTGAAATTTGTTTGTTGGGAGAAATATTGACAGGGGCATAAGCACTACAGCCTATTTTGAAAACAGCTTCTTATTCATAGTAAGGTTGCCTCAAAAATATGGGACAACAGAGTCATGCTACTGCAGAGACCTTTGGCAACAATAACTTTTTGTTTATATATGAATTCTTCATTTGCATGTAAAAGGGAGATATGAAAACAGAATTTCATTGACACAATTTTTATTTAAGAAGACCTTTCATAAATTCATGCTTTCTGTTCAGCCTAAAACATGCTATCCTTCCTCTGATGTACTTAGGCAAATGAATTAAGAATTGCTTAGAAAACTGTCTTTTTGCTTAGTCTTTGAAGTCTCTAACAACATATCTCTACACTTAGGAACCCTTACTGTTGAAAAGCTGCACAGTCACAATTACATGGCACAGAATCACAGAATGTTCTAAGTTGAAAGGGACCCAAAAAGATCATCGAGTCCAATTCTTAAGTGAATGATCCATACTGGAATCAAACCCACAACCTTGGTGTTATTAGCACCATGGTCTAACGAACTGAGCTAATCTTCAGAAGGCAGAATGAGGTTTGATTATTAGGTACTACACTTTCATGGTATTTCAGCCTAAAAGTGGGCTTCTGGCAACAAAAGATGGGACACAGTGCTTTTTATCTTTCACTTTGGGCCAAGGTTCACACTGGCACAAGGAGCATAAAGAACCTCAAGGCAGCCTGTGTGTCATGGTGATGTAACGTGCAAGTCAGAGGAGATGCACACCAACAGTTTTTGGCATATTGCTACTTGAATTTGGAAGGGCAAATACAAAACCAACAAAGACTGCAATACTGCAAGCAAGTCAGGTATTTGCATTCAAAAGTCGTGTTCAGCTGTGAAAGGGCACTGCAGGGACAACAAGGACTTGGTCTCGGTGTTGCTTGCAGAGTTGGGAACTGTGTCATAGATTTGATCAAGTACAAGCACCATATGCACACAGTCAGTTTTACAATTTTAAATACAGCTATTGGAGAGCACAATGAAACTATTATGTAAGCTTCCTATTAGAACATATGTTACTAATTTAAATAACGTTCGGGCTTTAAAAGTTTTTGTTTCAAATGTCAGAATTATCTGTACAACCAAACCATTGTGTGCTGACACAGACCATATCATTGTTATCACAGTGCGACTTGATGTATTCCACTTGATTTCTGTAGATCAGAGACTGGATTATTTTTTTTCTTTATTTTCCCAGACTGTAGTTTGGTCACTCTTTTACAGTCTAAATCACTCTGATTACCAGTGGGTTCGTTTTCAGAGCAACCTTCAAAATAAATAAAATCCACATAAATGACTATTTTAGATGTATTGCTTCTGAAGATTTATTCAACAGATGCACATGCGCTTTGAGATACTGTTTGCAAAGTCAGTAGATTTAGTGCTTTATTTCTAGGTGAATGATTCAAAGTCAATTTCCAGAAGAAATGATGGTTTTCAAGCTGATGGATGTGTTCAGGGTTGTGCTGTTGTGTTTACTGGGTAGCTTGAGCTCAGTAGAGCTGTTCAAGATTTATTGTGGTGAAGCCAAGAGCAGGATTTAGCTCTCTAGGTCTGGTCTTCATCCAGTAAAATTTTGGCTGGAGCAAACCAATCCCTGAAGATCAGGGATGTTGGATTAGTGGAAGAACACATTATTTCTCAAACTTACTATTAGGTGTTGTAAGCCAAACTGTTCATTGCCCCTCTGCTCTCTCCGTAGTCTGGGGTAGTGATGACAAGATGGGAACATCATATTTCGTGGGAAAAATTCTAAACGGTTGTGCACAAGTAGGGAGGATGTTGCCAAGACCCTCACAGAAACACAGAGATGTTTGATGAGTTCCCATCCCTGCAGCTGTATTTGGAGATAATTGGAACCCAGGTTTCAAACCGTTCTGTTTATAAATATTATTTTCTCAAAATGAATTATAAATGCAGATTTGTAGATTAAAGGTTAAAGTCTGTTGATTCCTTGGCACTTTTGGATACTAAAAGCATGATCTGGTATCAAGTGCATGTTCTGCAGTCAATCATGTAGGACTGTGTGTGGAGTAGTGTATGTGTGTGGAGTGTGTCCTGGTTTGGCAGCTTCAGAGGCTGTGATCCTCTGTTTATCACAACCACAGGCATGACGCACATTCCCACCTCGTGCTCCTTTTCTCTGCCTCAGACCTGACTTTGAATGAACCATGACAGAGGTGAGCAGGATATGTAATGGCTTTGCTTAATAATTCTTTGCACTTCTTGTAAAGTCCCCAGCTTCCTTATCACTTGAGGTGGGACATTTGTCCACTGGAACTGCGTTAGCCACTGTGTATAGTAATGGGAGCTATGTTTCCTCTATAGTTTCCTCTAGTTCCTTCTGTATGCTCTTTGTTGTTTGCACATCAGTGGAGCACTCCTGTGCTGTGTCATATGGTCCATTGCCACCAGCTTTGTACAATGTCTCATCTTTTTCCTTTCAGCTATCAAACTTTTCAATCATGCTCTCTCTTTTTGGAATAGATGCTGTAATTTTCTATACATTTATGTTATGCCTAATACCACAGAGTCCTGGTCTCTGACATGTCTGATTAATTTCAATTTCAACCGATGATTATTTTTGGAGGACTGTTTTGTTAAACCACATGTATAATTATAGTGGGTTTTCTCTAGTACTACCCTGATAAATTGTTAGTAAGAGTTTATTATTATATTAAAATAGTTTACCCTAGTAGACAATTATCAGAGTGCAAATTCCCATTAATTCAATTTCTTGTTAAAAAACCATGAGATGCATCTCCCCAGTTTGGGTTGATCTCACCCTCAGTGCTTACGTGAAAACATGCCTGTGTGTACACTTGTACTCCCATGGTGGTCATGCATGCTCACATCACTCCTCAGTTTGCTCTCACCCCTCCAAGGTGCATGTGCCAGATGCAGTAGAGCTGGTCCCGGAGGAGGCACTCCCATCTCCTGCAAGCTCTTAAGTTCTCTTCTCACCAGCCAAAATATTTCAGACGAGTTTTCAGAAATGCAGGTGTATGCAGTTGTCAGGAGCAGCTTGCTGTGAGTTGTGTAGCCGTTTCACCCAACAGCAGCCATGCTCTCGAGGGCAATTATCATTGCAGTAATTAACAAGGGAATTTTCTCTGATGCTGCAGCATGAGTCATGCAGCTTCCAAAAGATTAATTTGTTAGTTAGTGAATAAAATATTTGCAGATGTACTTAGATATGATAACATCTCTGTCTGGGGATGACTCATTACAGATGCAGGAATAAAGATCTGCAGGGCCAAAATGTGACTACATGATTCAGAATTTTAGGCTCCTCTAGCAGCTCCATGACCCCAGTGTCAGCAAGAGGAATTTAGTTCTGCAGTCAGGCCCAGGCAGAGGAAAAAGTCATTTTGCCTTTTCTCCTCACTATGTTAGCCGGGAAGGAGAGATTGCAGTCATTTGCTCTTCATAAGAGCTGGAGTGCCAATCTTGAGGAGCCGAGGAGAAGATACCTTGGCTTACTAATTCCATTTTCTGAAATAGACAGCAAAATTGAGCCAAGAGGTACCAAAAATGGCAACAATGCTTTCTTAGTATTTTTTTTCATGAGTTAAAGAGCTTTGGGACAGTCAACAGCCTCACAAGAAACCACTTCACATTAGCTTCCATATTTCTTCTTTTCTGAAGTGTCTGTTTAAGCACTTTTTTATTAACAAGACACTGCTATCAAACACTGGGTTGTATTGCAAACATGCAGCAGTTCTGCCTTTTGCAAGTACCCAAGACATGGGATATACAACCTAATTCCTTTGTGTGGAATACAGCTACTAATCATCTTTGATTAGTATTAACCTTAAATTTGTTACTCCTGACTTGCCACCAGTAGGAGAGGCAGAGCTGCAATTCATGAATGAAATTGGAGTGTATTTGAGACTATACACTTGGCAGCATGAATTGTGAAGAATAAGGTAAGTAGATTTTTATAGTAATTTCAGTTTGTGTCTTCTGATGATGATGTCCACAGCAGAATGCTGAAAGACTTGTTAGCTAATAATTCATAGTGAGTATATGCTGTGTGTGATGTAGCAGACAGTGTGAGTAGGGATTGGCCCCACTTGTGTGCAGTGGATTTAGCCATAGTCAGAACTGAAACTGAAAACTGTAACACACACAGAGAAGTATGATTTAACTCTGGAAGTCTTTGACCTCTGAGTCAGAGCAGGGGACTCCTTCTACAAATGCATGAAGTGATCAAGGTTTTAGGACTAGAGGGGAATAACCATTTGTTCTTGATGACCTTGTGTAAAAATTTCTTAGGAACTAATCCTTTGCTCTGCTTTAGCATTCTTTATATTGACAGAGAAACATTAGGAACAAGCATATTACTGCAATATCCTTCTGTGGCAAACCCCCTTCAATTCAAACAAAGAAAAATTTAAAATCTCTTAACCATATCTTACCATACCATATGTAATCAGCTTAGAATTGTCTTCAGTTTTGCTAGCCCAATAGACAGTGTCTATCAAAAGCATTGTTTCAACAACACAAAAATGCGACTGCTTCCCTTTATGTATGTTTAGTGGTTTACAGGAAAGAAAACTGCACCAAAATTAGCCCAAAAATTGAAAATCTTATCAGTGCTTGAAATGGGTCATGAAATGAGCAGTGTAATCCCTTCACATTATTCCTAATGCTGTATTTGTGTTTATGGATGTGTTATCTTTGCTTGATAGTAGGTTCTGTTTGTATAACTTAATTTTTTTCTTATTATAGGCAAGCAGCTTGCAAATCCAATAATAAATTTTCTGTAAATATTACTTTGGGAGGCATCTGTTCCTTAAGGAAGCCTTAGAACCATTTTTTGTTTTATTTATAAAATACGCACAATGTAAATAGTCCCTGGAAGATCTTGTGCAAGACCAGGGATGTGATGACACACAGGGACATGATCCTTCAGGTCAGGCAAATCTGAATGAGGACTTGAAAAGAAATATTTTTGGGGGGTTATATGATCACAGGAACAGTGACACCATGGCAAATGTTTCCAGTTGCACATATAGCTAAGGAACAAGGTAAAGTAAGTTTGCAGAAGGAGTTACATTGTTTATACATTAAAGGAGTTTTTGTGTGTGTGTGTGTCTTCCTTAATCCTTGTGTCAGTATATGCTACCTGACTGTACAAAATTTGGTGGAGAAATTGTGGTTTATATCAGTTGAGGGTTTTTTTTCCTGTAAGGAGGAGTAGCCTTAGACAGAAAGAGATGTCATGTGACTGAGATTTTTTCTTTTTTGATTTGTTCAGGCCATTAATTCAGGTGCACTGTCTGTACTTTAAAAGCTACATAAAATGTACTTCAAAATGTTACATAAACATGTTGTATGGTGTATCCATTGTGAGCTGACTTAAATTGGCAGCATTCAGAGAAGGGTTAATTAGAGGCACACAGTGCCAGCGGCCCCTGCAGTGATAGAGGATGGATGAAGTGATACAGGTCTGAATGATGTCCATGGACATAGCAGTCCCTCAAAGACAGAGGGATGAAAATCCCCAGTGTCACCTAGAAACTCCTGTTCAAGCCTGAGTTTGGCACATCACAGGAGAGAGGCATCTGGGGATATTTTTCCATGCATTCATCCTTTATTCAGTTTTATGAGTCTCCTTTCACCTGACATGGCCCTCCCGAAGTATTCAGATGGTGGATAAACAACAAAAGCTACAGACAAGTATACATCTATCTCCCCTTGTAAAAGTACTCCTTCCTGCCACCTTGGACTGGCAGGATGCACAGTACCCCTGAAGCAGGCATTTTCACTACAGGTTTTTTGCTGCAAAGCTGTATCAAAGCTGTGTGATGTTCTCAGAGGGCAATGCAGAGCTGCTCTTGCTCCCTGTTGTCCATACAGAGAAGGCATATGTACGGGAACTATTGCCTTTATTCCAGGATCAGAAGGGACACCATGACTTTTATCTTCTTAAATTTTCCCTAGAAAATGTATTATAATGGATATTATAAGAATAGATGCTATAAAGTTTAGTTAATCCATAATTCTGAAGTCCAAGGACTTCTATCTAAGAACTATGTTAGCTGTTTGGATGTGGATCTCGGCAACTAGCCCTCCTGGGGTCCTTTCCAACCTCAGCCATTGCTGTGGTAATGTGAACTCCATGCTAGTCTCTACCTTCTCTGATAAACTGCCCTCATAGTTAGTTCCCTGCTGTTCAGCTCTTTATTATTCAGATATTCTGATATCATGGCTACAGTAGATTATTCTGAGCTTTTAGTTGGTTTGGGATTTGATAAAATGTTGTATTTTGTTCGTATTAGAGTAGGGGGGTTATGCAACTTAATATTACTAAAGATAGAAGGTGATTGAGCCCCCTGTTTGATTTGCCACCCTGTTTGCATTATCTTTGTATTGTGCACTGTTCCAACGTCAGTGGGAGATTACGTATGCATGGATTTAAGCAGGTCACTGTAAGGGTTTCTGGGTTAGGGCCATAAAGTTTAGAATTCATATAAATGATCCCATATTTATATTTTGCTACATTTAAGGAGTGGGAAAATAGGATAGAAAGGATTGTACTTTTCTGCTGATTCAAAAAATGTTGTTTGGCAAGAATGCTATTCCTGTCAACTGCAAAATCAGAAGAAAAGTAACTCCATAAGAGGACAGAGTGAGATGAGTCTGCAGTCAGCTCAGATATGTTAATTTGGGTTATGTGTGTAGGACAAATAATGCCAGCATAAGAAAACCTCAATTTGTAGTAATTGCCTGTGACTTATAGTAAAATTACCAGAATGTAGCTCTCAAAATAATCTTAATGAAACTGAACTAGGGTGACATGTTGTCATACAGAAAGATGTCTGACAGAGAGAGAAGTAGAGGGGTATTATTTTATTTCCCATTTTTAAAGGTAAACATTTTTAATGAAATTTCCTGTAAACAGTATGAGAAGGACATGGCAGTGGCCTAGTCTTAGTAAAAAGAAAGCAAGTCCTGAGTTTTCTTCATCCATTCAAATAGAGATTGAATTTATTTTTTTGTCAGAGATCTTGGAACTTCATTGTCCCACCTCTGTGTCCTGTGGATGACTTGCTGTGGGCTCTCAGATTTAGATGGGATCTCTTCCTGCAGCTCTCTAAAAGTAAGTACACGTGTCCTGCCAAATGATGATCTCAGAACTACCTTCAGTTGATACTCTTTGCTTGTAGTCTTTGTCCTCACTCATTGTTTTTCTAAATAGCTTTGGTCTGATGCCTTGAATTGCATGTTTAAAAGATGCTACAACATATATTTTTTAAAAATGAAGTGTAACAGTGAGGTCTGATCCTGAATACACCTAAAGCATATAGTGTTTGTTGCTGTATTAGCCCCAGTTATTTAGGGAGGCCATAGTCATGCTTGAAAAATGTTCACTTCCTTGCTAATTTCATCCTGTAACATCTAGTGTTTCAAATATTAGAAAACATTTTGCAAAGCTTGAGTGTTACTTGTGCGAGCCTGTGGTTTACATATTTATTCTGTTTACCTCTGCTGAGGAACTGTATATTGCCTATAATAATATCTCTGAGCTGAGCCAGCTGACCTGGCTGGACCACCTTGAGGTTTTGGACCTGGAAGGGAACGACATTGACGACATCAAACAGATGCATTACCTGAGACTTTGTTGCAAGTTAAGCCACCTGACAGTGGAGGGCAACCCTATTTGCCTGAAGCCAAATGCAGAATCTGCAGAGGTGAGGACTTGGTTTGCACATATTGTATTCATTTTTTGTCAGAACTTTTTAACTTTGAGTTGGAAATGAGAAACATTTCTGCATCTTTTTATTTTATCATTCTAAGTAATGGCATGGGATGTATTTCTCACCTTTCATTGCTGTTGATTTTGTGATCTCATGGGTGTGGTGAACAAGATGATCACAAATGAAAGACAAGAGTGCTAGTAAAGACTCAGGCCTGTGTCCTAGCAGTGAGTTCCTTCTTACCTGTGAGAACAGGACTAAACTAGCAGTCGGCTGTTCTGATCCATACAGCTGTTCTGTCTTCCCACAACTTGCAGTGCAAACAGGCATCTTAAAGGAAGACCCAGGAGAGCAAGGATCCCAGCTGTGTGGCTCCTTCTGTACTGTAGGGAACTTGCAGCAGGTTAGAAAGTAGTCAATGTTTTTGTTAAAAGAGGTGCCAATCACAGTGTTTCAATTCACCCTGATCTTTGCTGGAACAGCAACACAGCTGAGCACACACAGTCCAGGAGGTTCCTGCAGAGCACAGGTGGCAACTTTTTGACACAAGTGGTGGAGGAGCCATCGAGAAGAGCTGTGCTGCTGGACCTTGTACTGACAAACAAGGAGCGTTTGTGATGTGAAGGCTGGGAGCAGCCTTGGCCACAGTGACCATGAGATGCTGGAGTACAGGATCGTGTGTGGAGGAAACTGGGAAATGAATAGGATTACAACCCTTGAGTTCAGGAGCGGGCTAACTCTGGCCCCCTTAAGGACCTACTTGGAGGAATCATGTGGGCTATGGATCTAGAAGGTAGAGGGGTCCAAGACAGCCGGTGAATGCTCAAGCATTGCTTCCTCTAAGCTCAAGATTGAGGGATCCCTATAGTAAGAAATCAAGCAGAGGGGGAAGGAGACCTGAATGGATGACCATGGATCCTCTGGCAAAACTCAAAAGGAAGAAGGAAGTTTATGGAATGTAGGAAAAGGGACAGGGCACTTGTAAGGAATACAGGAAGATAGTATATTGACTATATAGGAATACAGTACACAGGGATGTGATTAGAAGGCTAAGTTCCTCTTGGAATTAAATCTGGCAAAGGTTGTCAAGGACAACAAGAAGGGCTTGTTCAATTACATCAGCAGTAAAAGGAAGATTAAGGAGACCCGGTGGTCCTGGTGGACAACAAGCTGTCCGTGAGTCAGCAGTGTGCCCTTGTGGCCAAGAAAGCCAATGGTATCCTGGAGTGTATTAGGAAGAGCATTGCCAGCAGGCTGAGGGAGGTGATCCTGCCCCTCTACTCAGCCCTGGTTAGGCCTCACCTGGAATGCTGCATCCAGTTCTGTGCTTCCCAGTTCAAAAGAGATAAGATGCTACTGGAGAGGGTCCAGCAGAGTACCAGGGAGATGATTAGGGAACTGAAGTTCTTTTCTTATGAGGAAAGACTGAGACAGCTGGGGCTGTTTAACTGGGAGGAGACTAGAGGGGATCTTGTCAGTGCACACAAATATCTCAAGGGCAGGTATTAAGAGGATGGGGCCAGACTCTTGTCAATTGTGCCCACCAACAGGAAAAGGGGCAGTGGTCACAAACTGAAATACAGGGAGTTCCATCTGAATATGAGGAAGAACTTGGAGTGTGACAGAGCTCTGGAACAGGCTTCCCAGAGAGGCTGTAGATTCTTCTTCCCTGGAGATATTCAAAACCCACCTGGACACAATCCTGTAAAACCTGCTCTGGGTGAATGTGCTATAGCAGAGGGGCTGGACTAGACAATCTTCAGAAGTCCCTTCCAACTCCAAGCATTCTGTGATTCTGTAATAAGATATCTGAGGCTTTGGCATTTCTTTTGGAGGCTCTCCAGTCCAAAATCAAGTGCTCCAACACCACCATGCTCAAAAGTTGAAACCTCAGAAAACGATGCTTGAGGTAACTAGGAATAGCTATACTGTAGGAACTGGTGGTTGCCCTTTCTCCTGTAATGTTAAATAATCAAAAAGACCTTCAGGAAAAACTGAAGGTACAAAATACAGTGATTCACCTCTTATGTACTGAAATGATAAAAAAATTTCTGCTGAGATATTTTGTTGAGGGCATGAGATCCTCTGTGTCACAAAGATAAGAACACAGCAATACATGATCTAATTTGGGTTGCAGGGAACTCAACAAGCAAAGCAAAGCAAGGGATATCTAATTCTACATTAACAGTCTCAGAGCTGTATTACTCTCACTTTCTCTGGAAAAAAAAGGCATTGTTGGGATATTAAAACAAGTAACTTGGCATGTACTGGAAATGTGACTGGAGAAAAACCAGAATTTAAACCACTTGATCACAAAAGACTTCCTCATTTTGGTCACATAATGTCCGATGCATATCATTGACTGTTTATGGTCAGCACACCAACATATTGTCATACAGGTCTTTTGGAAGGTCATAGGCCTATGCACGCACACACAGAGCTATGTAAGACACAGCACTCACTAAGGATGGTGCAATTCCCAGTGGCACCATAAAGAGATGATAATGCAGGGTTCAAAAATCAGAGCAGGAGTTGACGCTGTGATCCCACTGTGCCATTTTCCATAGCTTTGCTGTGCATTCCAAAGTAATCATGCCCATGCTGTTAATTTGCCTAAAAGGTTGGGTTTGATATTTGTTCTGGACTTAGACTTGGAAAGAGGTGCTAACAGTGAAACTCAGTCATATAGTAGACGTGTAGTTTTTAAATCTTGGCACTTTTTGGATGCATGAGTTAATAGCATTTTTCAGATGTAATTGTTGGCTTGATCATATCACTCTGCAAAAGAGGCTATGCAAGGTAGCTCTTTAGCTATCATAATTTCCCTCTCTAGAAATCAAAAGAAAATATTATATACTTGTCTTTCTGTTTTGAAATGGTGGAAATATACTTCAGAGACCACACTCATAACTACTTGTAACCAAAATAATTTCTCTATCAACATTCTTCCCTTATTGAAGATGCAATCGTGAGAGAAGAATAACATATTCCCACAGCAAGGAAGCACTGCCTGCTTGTGATGAACAAAGCATGCCTACTTATTTTTTTTACTCCCATGAAGATAAATACAACTTCTGACACTTCCTTGTCATAGCTTGGAAATGGTGCAGTATATCCTAATGGCACAGAAAATCTGATTCTACTCTGTTGTTGTTCCTGCTCAATGAAAGTGGTGATTTTCGAGGATGTAGTTTTCATTTTTCATCTTCAGTCCTTAAGTGTACTTGTAATGGAGAAATGTCAGATTTCCCTTGGCTTGTTCAGGTGAGGAAATCTATCCTTGGGATGCTGCTTGATGTTGTCATGTAATGGAAGTGCAAAGAGGAGACATAGGTGGTGGTGTGCCCTACTGCTCTCCTCCGCACAGACTGGCTGTTTCTGTCCTGTGCAAGTAGTTGTATTAAAATGCCAGGCAGAACCTGTTGAGGGAGTCCGCACAAGTGTATGTTTTGCACTGAGTTGTAGCAGAGGTGGACTGTAAGTTCACTGCAGTCTCCCACCCAGTGTCTGTGTCGGGAAACTGCTTTGCCCTCAAGTGGTTACAAAGTGGGTCCTGCCCTGGGCTGCCATGAGATTCTCCATGGACGTTTTTGCTTTCATGGTTTTGACTGATGTTTGCATTTCTTCAGAGTATAGAAAAGCTACTTGAGATACAGAAAATCCACTTGACACACAGAAAAGAACAGATGGCTTACTTTGGTGTGCTCTAGATGGCCAGCTCTAATTTCCCAAGCTCCTTCTTGTAGTCTGGGCCTTGCTACAGCTCTGTAAAAGCTCTCCTATTTATTTACTTTTAATCTACAGAGTGGTCCAGCTAAATTTACTGCTCTTTCTTCAGATGGCCTGTTTACTCCCTGTAATTTGATTTTCAGATGAGCTCATCTTCCCCTGTTATCTAAACCAAGAGCAAGAACCTGATGATAAATTCTGCAGCCCCTGTTGCAGTAATGTAACATGAACGTAACATGATTCTTCCCTGCAATAGGACATGGCTGGAAAGTGGATTTAGCCATGAATGGTTGACTCATTTTCTAAATTAAGATTAAAGGCTTAGTTAGAAAAGATTAGTGTGTGCCTCTTAACAACAGCAAACACATTTTGTTCGGTGAGTTCCCTCTGCCAGCATCAGTGCTGCACTGTGCAAAGGGAGGGAGCATCCAGCCCTCCGGGTCTCACAGAAAGATTTCAGTTTGTGGAAACCTGGAATTGAATGAGGACTTTGTGGGTGTTTCTACTTTTGCATGCAATGTCCTGAAAAGTGTAACATTTTCCTGGGTGAAGCAACTGATCTGTAGATAGCTGTCAATTTGTATTCTGCTACTAGTAGTGCACTCCTGCTGAATAGGTCCTTTTTTTTCAGTAAAAGAGATCACAACACTGTTCGCAGCCTTTTGTAACCTGAGATTGCTTTAACCAAACATATTACCACTGCAAGCCAGCATGGGCCAGTCAGCCTTAAGGTAGTGCCAAGTTTTCCCAAAGGTGAAGGTGCCACAAGAAGATTTCTTTCTACTGCTGGAATCCACCAGAACAGTGCAATTCGCACTGTGCTCTGAGCACAGCTGTAACTGTTCTGGACTGGCCTTGCTGCTCAGAAGGTCCCCAGGCATTGGCATGTGCTCATGAATCATTTTGTAACGTCAGCTCCACCCATGCATGCCGAGAGGGGCTGCACCAGTGCTTTCCCCATGCCTGTCACACTGGGTCGGTGTGCACTGGGAGCAATAGTACTGTTTTTCCAGCACACATGAAAGAAACCCATGTGCAGCACATTTCAGCCTTCTGTGCACCTGCTTGTTGGCATGCTACCTCTTACAGAAGAAAATATAGCTTGAAGTAAGCCTTTACTTTGAACAGTGTGTAAAATCACATGCCAAACCCCTGAAAATCAGTGCAGTCATTCTCTGTAGATGATTTATGAGTGTGGGTAAAACAAGATCTGTGGAAATGCTCTTTCTTTTCCCATCAGCTGGTGTGGCAACACTCCTAGTATGTTTTCAAGTATTCCTATCACCTCAGTATTGATGCAACAACCAGAGAATCACAAAAGCAAGGAGTAAGACTGTCCAAATGCTGAGGGTGCCCAGGCTTTCCATGGGCATCAGTGGCATTCTGTGCTTTTGCACATTAGACATAATATAACAAAGACAAATACCAAAGCAATGAGTGGATAAACAGCAAAGAAAGCCTTTGGATGAAGGCCATGTCTTTGCACTGCTTAGGACATGTTCATGATCATATCAAGTAGAAATTATGTGAGGAGAAAGCACAGTGAAATGAAAACTTCTGACTGTATTTATATCTGTCAAATGAGGTGAACAGGTTTGCCTCATAGAGGGCATTTCGAGTTATATGGTAGTCATAGAAATTGAACAGTGCTGTGCTGCTGGTGGAAGTCCATATGTTGTTAAACTGATCGCTTTCTCAATTTCTCCAGGAACCAGGCTATAATTACAGAGTGGAAGTAAAGAAATACATTTCCCACTTGAAGTATCTGGACAAAATACCAGTAAGCCAGACTGTTCCACTTCCTTCCAAGAAGATGCATGAGGATTGTCTAATCATCAAGAAATCCATCAAGGAAGGTGTTTTAGCTGGAGACATTTCATGGCTAGGTAGGACAGGTTTCCTACTGGGGTTCATTTTTCAGGTTAAGTGATGTGAAAAAAAGAAAGATGGAGAGCAAGCTGGCCTCTTCAAAGCCAACCTTTAATTACAGTGAAGGGATAAAGGATATTGTCTTCTTCACTTGGGAAGTAAGAAAGCTGGAATTCAGCAGATAAGAGTGTAGGTTTAAAAGAAGGTTGTCCTGAGATGGGTATCAAGATCAGAAAAATGCAGAAAACTTCTAGAGCATCAAGCAAATCCAGAAGTAGCTAGGAGTCTTTTCTTAGGGTTCATTCTGCATGATGGGAAGAATCAAAGCTTGGAAAGGAATGTTTCAGTAACAGCTGTTCACAGCCCTTTCCATGGTAACAGTCAATTCCATGTAGCATGGATGTAGTAGGATTTCCTTCTCCAATTTAATAAAGGAAGGGCAATTTGGTCACTCCAAATGTAGGAACATCCCAGCAAAATTGCATACTCTTGTGAGACTACTGTTCCATTTTCTCTTACACTGTGATTAAGTCCATTACATTCATCAATAGAGAGTAAATGGTTTGAAAGTAAACCTGTTGTCCCTGTGCCTATTGTAGTAGTATATATGTAGTTCAGATGTCCATGCTTTTATGTGCCATGCTACATGCACTTTACCACATACCATTAAATATTGCAAAGTATTTCCTATAACTGCTCCTGTTGCTTCCCATTAGTGTGGGCAGAGGAGTTGGCGTCCCAGCCGCCCATCCCCCAGTTGTGGTTTGCCTGCCAATTGTACTCCATTAAAAATTTAGTTTTGGAGTAAGTACATACATTTGTCATTTATTTAATCCCTATGGGTCCAAATCATTAGTTGTAATAGTAGTTATGGTAGGGGAAAAAATCCATTAAAATCTGATCCATCAGTGATCCTGCTTTGGCAACATAACCTGTGGTTCAGCAAACTAGTTAACAAAGTTTGCTGTCAGAAACAGTAGGGACAGAGCACAGAATTGTGATTTCATGTCATTTCATAGTGTCACCAGACATATTCTTGCCATCAGCTCTAAAATGATGAGCTCATATGGTCAAGTTCAGACATACTCAGGTTTTTTTCTTTCCTATACCAATGTTGACTTGGGTACTTTTCACATGCTGTGTATTTCATGAGTTTGTATTAACAACTATGGCTGAGATATATTTAAGGTCCCTAATACTCAGCTCTCAAGGAAATGGCCATATTATTACAGAGCTGATGGCTCACTGTGGAACTGGTAGATGTTCAACATTTCACAAAGACGTTATTCATCCAGGCACTGAAATGAAATTCACTCTTCAATGGGTTTTTGGCTGTTAATGCTGCTCTTGCAGCTGTGCTGTGCTTCCCGGACAGCCAGTGGTTGGGCAGGTAAGAGGACAAAGCTCTGAGTGCCCTTGCCAGCTTTTGTATAATCCACCCTGTTCTGCTGCAATACAAAAACACGGTTTTTACCTTTCTTTATTTGAGAAAGAAGTAGAGAAGTATCTGTCTCTGAGGCAGGACTGGAAAAATCTATCACTGCCATTCCCAGATTTCCGTAACTCCTGGTACAGTTTGCCCTGTCTGTCTAGTAGCTCTGGTGAGGTGATGACCATCTGTGTTGTGCCAGGGCATTTAAGCAACATTTTTTAATGTTGCTTAAATTGTTAATTAATTAATTTAATTGTTGCTAAGTCCTGTGGACTTAGGCTTTGCCTGGGGCAAGTCTGCAATGATTCCCCCATGGGCAGGTGAGTTGCAAATGAGAGGCAGCTTACACTTATCCTGGGTATGCAGGCAGGGGAAGCAGCAGAGTCTTGGATACATCCAGGTTCACCTGTGGGACAGTCGTAGGAGGGTGGTGAGCACTGTCTCTGGTGCCCAGGAGGAGGAGAAGGGTGGGAAGGGCTATTAGTTTAGTTGGGGATCCTCAGGTTCTGCCATCTGACAGTTACAGGGAATTTTGTGCAGCACAGGAAAACCCCTGTCTCTGGGTTCAATCCATTCCAGCCTGTTTCTTGTAGATGCAATTACATATTTTTCTGTCCTCTATAGCTCCAAATGTGCAGCAGCAGTCACTGTATTGGTAGCATATAGTTGACAGTGTGTTTTGAAGCCTAACACAACTATGCTTTCACTAGTGAAATCTCCCTTTTAAATCCATGTCTTGGGGCAGTAGCAAGGTAGTCTGGATGTGGCCCAAGATCCACAACAACTTCCAGACCTGGAAATGTGTAGTGGTCTGCTAATGTAGGGAAATCTAGTGATGTCCACCTCTTGCACAGTAATTGTCCTCTTCCAGATCCTGCTGTTTCTGCTAAGCTGTTCACAGAAGATGGCTCCAGTGATTTGACACATGGTAATATATATTTTTTGTGTTCTTTCCCACACCTCCACCTCCTTCTGAATGTTATTGTTACTGATGAAAGCCTGGGTGCTTTGAATGCCACCCACCCCTGCTGCTGCTAAATCAGGTTCAGCATGTTTCCTTCCATGCGATTCACCTGCTCTAGTGTAGGCTTTCCTTTATTTCCTCCTGCAGCAGAAGGTGCAAGTTACCCACTCCTCCTGTGCACTCCCATGCATCCTGTGCCGCTGTCCCTCCTGACAGCCCCATACTGGAATGGTGCTCCCTTGCATTTCATACCTCATCAAAGCTGTCCTGCTCAGCCCTTTAAATTATGTGTCAGCCTAGCTGAGCTCACTTGAGTAACACCTGGGCACGTTCTTTTCAGTCATAGGAATGTGGTCCAAGGTAGTCTTCTATAAAGGTGTGGTGATGCATCTTCACTCTCCATTGGATCGTGGGCTCA
This sequence comes from Formicarius rufipectus, assembly GCA_013399695.1. Lineage (NCBI taxonomy): Eukaryota > Metazoa > Chordata > Aves > Passeriformes > Formicariidae > Formicarius > Formicarius rufipectus. Next base: position 1,106,216 of record VXAU01005292.1, read on the forward strand.
GACTATGTGTTCTGTAGCATTGCTGTGGTCAATGAGCACACACTTTTGAGCTTACTAGGGTTGGTCCCTTAGCAAGAGGAGTCAGTTTTTTGACTTCACATACCTGATCCACAGGAGTAGCTAGCCCAAAACACAGGAGTACCACTGCCCTTCTTGCCCTTGTCACCTGGAAGTACTAACAAGTCAGCAACTCCTGGGGGCAGCTGGGTGGAAAGGGAGTTCACTTACAGTACAATATTTGGCACTTCCCAAGACATTCTTCCCTGGTTTCTGGAAACACCTTGATGGTGCAACTCTACCAGCCCATAGAGTGCAGATTAAATAGGAAGATGTTATTTGTTTCCAGGCATTGTGATCTGCTTCTCTCAGATGTCAGTCCCTCCTCAGTTCTTCCTGTAGGTAGGACTCAGGATAATGAGTTAGATGAAGCAATGCAAAGTCAACTGCTGAGCGCCCATTTGGAAAAATACGTGGAAACCGAGTACAGCTTGCCAGGGAATGAGACATGGACTTTTAGGTAGCTAGCACTACTGACAGAGATAGTTTCACCCAATGTTCACCGCTTCTTCCTGACCCATTGCTACCTTCTCTCTTGTTAACCTGATTCTGATCAAGATCCAGTTGAAAAATAATCCAGCAGAACAAACCAAAAAGATCCCCAAAAATCATATTTTGTTTTAATCTGAATCTGTTCTCTGATCTGATTCACCATGTGTCCACACAAATGCTTGTACCAGCACAGTAGAAGAAGCAGGACAGGAGCACAGGACAGATTCTGGAGGAAACAAAGAAACTGCCTCTAAGCAGCATTGTCAGGCCATGCCAGCTGGTACTGTGGAGCCTACACCACGAAACAGTACATCTTCCTGTCTATGGGACAGTATGTTGACTGATTTCAAAAACAGCATCATTTGTTAATCATTGGAGTAAAATGTTTTCTTTTTTCCTTTTTCCTAGGACTCAGTCAGGTTATATGTGGGAACCCCACAAAGGCCCTTCGTGAAAGGAGACAAAAATTAGGTGTATGTTTTTCTTATATACTTCATATTCCTGCCTGATGACCCCACAAATCCTGGGATAAACTGAACTCCCACTGTGTCCTTTGTCAGCTCACTCTCTGCTGTTGCCCAAAAGCCCCTCGACATGCAATTGTCCTTTAGGAGGACAGTCTCATGCCATGATGTTGACTCTGCTCATGTGCTAGCAGCAGTTAACCATCAGCTGTAAAGGAGCACATGAAAATTACATACAAGATGCTGGTGGCAGATTTCTTGTTATCGTGCAGTGAGCAAAGTGCAAGGCAGGATTGCAAAATTTGATGGTATTTCTACAATAACTATTAAGCAAAAGACTTTAGTGTTTCTTTGATGTTGGCATAAATAGTCAGATTGCTAATTCTGATAGGTCGTTCCTATTGACTAAACAAACACAAAGCTAAAGTTTGTGCCTCTTGGCAGTGGGGTAGTAACCCAGCCCTGCAGGTCAGCCTGCTCATTTCAGCAGTAACTCAGTGTGAGGATAACCATGTGTGTAAAGGTGTGCAGTCCAGCTTGTCATGGTGAGCTTCTGTGGGCCCTGAGGTTCTACACAGCACAGATGCTCATGCATAGGTTTAAACAGGGTGTGCTAAGTCAGGGAAGATGGCATGCACAGGATACCTGTCTCACTGCACTATCAGCAGCCTCACAATACTGACAACAGATGTTAAAGAACTGTGGAAAAAAATGTCCCACCCTTGTGTTTCTGCTAACACTCCCTGAGTGTGGAAGCTTCTCTGAAACGGATTTGAACATTTGAGTGAATTACTGGGTGTTATAAACTGGGATGTAGAATGGGACTGTGGTCACGTACTGAATTATGCAGTTTCTGTGGTACTAGTCTTTTATTTTTATTGGTATAGATGCTACAGGGTTATATGCCAGTGAAATGTAGATCAACAATTTTGTTACTGCCACCCTGGGTTCCTCAGGCTGTAACAGCACACGACTGGGGAGTGGGACTTCTTAAAACTGAAGAGTTAGAAAATGGTGAGGGCTTATAGAAAAACTCAGGAGTAACAGCAAACTCTGATGCCTTCTAAATCCACCTCTAAAAACAGAGGTGGGGAGAGTTCCCAAGGTTATGAAGATAACTTCTGTCATTTTCTCAGCCACCTGCAGTGAGCCCTTCGAAACTGTGCAAACTGAGGACAGAAAACCTTTATGGCTCTGGAGGAGGAACTGATCTGCACCAGGAAAATGTGTCCTCTGAACAGAAAGTATGGAGAGAGCAGCACAAGCGGTGAGATCGCGGGAGAAATCCTGCCGTGCAATGAACTCGGCATTCGTTTTCTCCTGCAAAAATAAAATAAGCGCTTTGGCCACCTGGTGGTGGTTTCAAGGGGTAGTCTTGGCTTCCTGCCTTTCTGTCCCTGCATTGGGACAATTCTTCAGATTGTCCCAGATTCAATTCTTCCATCTGGCCTCCCACCTGAGCATCTGGGCAAGGAAGAAGAATCCTCTGACTTCTCTGTATAGCAGGCTGAAGTCCAGCATAGGCAGGGTGGGCTTGCTTCCTTAGTGAGAGAAAGGAAATAACTTTTCATAACTGGATGTGACTTTTCATAACTGGCGAGCCATTCTTGGGCCTGACAGTGTCTACCTTCAGACAGCAAACGAGCTTAAAATGGATGATGTTTTCTGCAAGCAGCACATTGGCCTAACCAAACAAAAGGCTGAAAGACAAATAGCATCATGCAGAGGTTCCCCCCATCTCACAGATGTGTAATGGTTACTTTGAAAGTTAAAACAGTTTTATTTCTCTTAGCTCACTTCACTAGGAAGTATTTTAAATCTACCTCACTTCACCTGATTAACTTTAGGTCACTTTAGGAAAATCAGACACAGATATCTTAAATGGCTGATTTTTAATTATTTTTACTATCTCCTGGAAAGTGGGAAATAACAGTGGATAACTAAATCCACTGCCTGGGTGTTTGCCTGAGTAGCTGTGCCAAGCTGCACTTGACTGGCTGCATAAACACACTCAAAGGCTGACTAAAGATGGGCTGCTTGATGTTGTCCAGGTGCCTACAAACAGGTCAGCAAGAACAAACCAGCCAAGCATCGAACGTAATTCTTAGTCATGAGGAGGAGGGTGAAGACAGCAGCCTGACTCACAGCTCTGAAGATGAGGACCTCACTGAAAGGATTTCACTTGATTCTCCTTACCATTCCAGTCTCTCCCAGTCTTCCTCAGGTACTGGATCTAAACCTTTGGGGAAGGGTGATCATCAGGGTAGTAACATGGGCTACTGTTTGCAGATATGTGTATTGGTAAACACGGTGTTTTATGAGATCTAGAGCAGCAATTTAGAAATACCATTGTAGAGGCAGACCCTAAGTAATCCATTCTGGTTTTTAAGCAGGACATGGTGGCCATCTGTGTTGACCATCAATTGATATTTTTCAGCATGAATCTGTAGAATTAAGACTAACAAAGATAATCTTACACTAGCTTAGCATCAAGTCTAGAGGAAGTACATGCCTCCGTCTTTTACCTTGTGTTACTAATTTATCACAGTGCTAGGTGAGTCTAAAATACTGTCATACCAACTAAGCTTAATTTGAACCCAGTTTGTATTGATGTAAGTAATGGCTGAGCTTGTTATTTACTGGGCAGCTGGGAGTTCTGAAAAGATATGTAACTAAAGGGACCACAGAATATGCTGAGTTGGAAGGGACCCACAAGCTTGAGTCCAATTCCTGGCCCTGCACAGGACCCTCCCCAAGGGTCACATCATGTGCCTGAGAGTACCACTGAAATGCTTCTTGAAGTCTGTCAGGCTTGGTGCTGTGACCACTTCCCTGGGGAACCTGTTCCAGTACCCAACCACTCTTTGGGTGAAGAACCTTTTCTATTATCCAGCCTAAACCTCCCCTGACACAACTTCAGGCCATTCCCTTGGGTCCTGTCGCTGGTGACCACAGAGAAGAGATCAGTGCCTGCCCTTCCTCTTCCCCTCATAAGGAAGCTGCAATGAGGTCTCCTCTCAGTCTCAAGAGTTTAAAAATGGAGCATGCTTTTCTACTCAGGAACAAAGCCAAGGGCTTCTCTGAAATTGCATTTACATGAATGAAAGCAGAATTCCCACTCTTCACTGCTTGTTGAATAGTCTTTAAGAATATTAGAAACATTCATTACAGTTATTCCAAATATATATCAAATAGAAGACCTTACAAAATTACAACTTAAATCTTTTTCTATTGTAAATAATAACTCTATTTTCTCATTAAATAAAAGCATGTGACTTTTCATTTTGCATTTCTTTCAAGGGCAAAAATAGATTTATTAAAATTTGGGAAAATATATTTTGGAAAAAAAACCAGAAGTATCATTAAACTATTCAAAGCTTCTGTGTGTATTAACAGTGATGTAAACAATATCTCCTTAACAAGAACAGAAGCTGTTTGAAAAAATCTAAAGGAATGACCTATTGTCCAGTGGCCACAGAAGTCTTAGGATTGTGATCTCATGGTCTCTTTAGGTTTAGTATGATCTTTTTTAGATTTTATATGATTTCTTTAGATTGAGTATTATGGTCTCATCATCTTTGTAAATTGAGAAGACAGTGTCAGAAACATCTCACATGTACCAGTGTCATGCCCTATAGCACTAGGAGAGTGAATGGGTCTAAACTTGAAAACAAATTTAAAAAAACTACGAAGTTTAGACATTTTAAAAGCATATAGTATGATGCAAACTGTTCAGTGGAAATTTTGTATCAGCTTTATGTGTTTACCTAGCCAGTGCAATACATCCCCATCAGTTAGGAGCTACAAAGCTGAACTTTCTGGGCCTGTGTTTTGATGGCACATTCTTTAGATTATGTTCCTGCCCTGGACCCTGCACATTAGGCACTTAGGTACTGTTGATTCTTTTAATAGACAGGAGCAATCAGATCCCTGCTACACAGAGAATGGTTGGTTCTTTCAATAGACAAGAGCAATTGGATCCCTACTATGTATAGAATGGTTCTAAGCATAAATGCATGCTTGTTAAAAGTCAGCAATATGTTTTTTCTTCTCTTTATGCTGCACCTAAGGATTACATGGGCTGAGATACAGCCACATAGTAGCCCTGCATGTAGCCATGCAATATATTCCCTGGCAGTCAGGCACTTTCTGTAATTTTAAGGTTAATCTCAAAATTATGAAATTCTATGATCTCTGCCTCCAAATAAAAAAACCTTGATACATTCATGTGGATTCACATTGTTCCTGTGTCTTGCACTTCAGATTGCTGGAGGGAGTGCTCAGGTATTTGAAACAAGTCAGTGCAAACACTGGCCAGGAATGATGCAGGTGTGATTCTGCCTGAGAACAGGAGGGTGGGTGAGCTGGTCTGTCCCTCTTGAGCTCTGCATGGCTTGTTGCAGTTGTGGTGCTTGGCACATCACCAGCAGTACTGGCAGAGAGGCTGCCAAGGAACACGAATCTCTGACTATCAGAGGAAGCAGTTCAACAAGGCCAGCATCACTGTGTGTCCCAGGACACATCTGCCCACCCAGCCCTGTCACACAGCATCTCCAAAACATTTCACTCACTGGGTTAGTCATTTAGGAGTAAGATGGTATATCACTGCACTTTTCACTCTATTTCAGGTTCATTACAGGCTCAGGAGGGTGCAGTGCTCTCCAATGCAAGCCATTGTTTAATTCCATCCCCTCCAAAAAACCCTTCACCTTCATCTATAATGGGTGTTGCAGCAAGACCCTGGAAAACAAGGAACCACGGAGTAAGATATCTAAAATTACCCAGCCAAGAGCAGGACAGGCAGTGTACGCAGCAAAGCCAGTCAAGGGCTCATCAAGAAAATTCAGCCCAGCCTCTGGGCAAGGAACTTGCTCTCCTGAGCCTGCACAAGATGCCAGCTGCCTCCAGATCCCAGCACCAGTCTGCTGGCTGCACCGGCCGGCAAAGGCCTATTCCAGAACCAGAAGCTGTTGAATCAACAACAATCAGGTAGGTGGAGTGCTGGCAGCAATGCCTGCAACGTGTCCGGAGAAAATAGGAGGGACTTCACAGTAGGAAAAGGCAGACTTGCATGTTGTCTGTGTGGTCTCCTCCCTGTTCTGTAAAAATAATTCCTTTTATTTGTGCTGGCATTTATCTTTGTCCATCTAATGCTAAATTAAATATTTTCTCATTTTCTCATGAGTATCAGAAGTCTTGTATTTTCTTGAATGATAGCTCAAAGTTTTGCTATGTTCTTACTGCTCAATTGTGATGTTCTCCACACAGAGCCAATGCTGTGTCTGTTGCAAAGCTCTTGTTGTGGCACTTGTTCAAGACTGTCCTCGAGTAAACGCCAGGATAAGTTCCTGACATCCATCTTAGGTTTTTCTTCCCTGACATGAATTCATGTTAGAACGAGGTCTGGAAACTAAAATAGGCATTAGAGAAGTGTCACATGCTCCAAAACATGGTTATTTCTGAACCCACTTACTGTAAGATTAGCATCATATTGCTTCTTTGAAGAAATACAGCTGAGGACTTGTGACATGACAGCTTGATTTTTTGTTAACATATCATTATGGAGTCAGTACAGGCTGAGAACACATGCCTTATGTGGGAAGCCAGCATTCCTTGTGCTTCTCCCAGGCCTGGCAGCTTTCGGTTCGGTTTTCAGAGCTGGTGAGGAGAATGCAGATACCCAAATCCAGAGTGCAATCTCGCCACAGCATTTCTCTCTTTTCTTCAGGCCCATCATGGATAAGAGGCCTTCTGGAGACATCAAACACAAGCATCCAGCAGTCTTCTCACCCACAAAAACCTCAGAGAGATTTGGGCCAATGAATGCTGCTTGGCCCCTGACTGCCAGGGCCGTGTTGCAGCCATTGCCAGACAGTTCAACTACCACAAGAACACCTCAGAACAGAAGTCCTCAGTCCTAGAAAGCACCCAGTTTTCAGTATGTGTTTGAACCATCTACACTGAACAGTCATAAAGGATCAGTGCTATCTTTGAGCTTCTTCTGCAAGCTAAACACAGAGCTGTGCAAATAAAGCAGTTCAAATAAATGATAGGATTTGCCTCAATTCAGGATACAGCTGTTCCAGAAATACTTTAAGAGCAACCACTGATCAACCAAGGAGCTAATGAACCTCTTATTATAGAAAAAATGTGGTTATTTTTGCAACTTTCATGTACTAAACCAGAACAAATTCTATCATATTTCCTGTCAACCACATCATGCCCTGCTCTGTGAGTCAGGCAGGGACACTGAACAAAGCAGAGCATGGAACCTGCTGTCTGTGGAGTGAGCTGGAGGAGGTGACAGGACAGCAGCCATACCATCTGTCCTTTGCAGTCGTGGATGTTTAACATGTGAAAGACAAAACCAAGGGCTTGAGAGGAAGTGTTGGCCAGAGCAGGTTCTAAGGGAGAAGTGCATTTCCAGGAAAAGAGCCCAGAATGGCTGGATCATTTCAGAGCTTATGCCCCTATAGATCTCACCCCATTCACAAGCATCAGAGGTTCTCATTGGATGCATTGCTATGGGAACAAATGCTGAACAAGTGGCTCATGCCAAATTAACATGTTTGTTTGCTCCATAGCTGTCTGGAAGGATTTCCCTCACTTCCTCTGAATAGGCGTTTCATTTCAGAATTTCTTTAGCAGAGCTGACCTCTGTCATCAGGTGTCAGAGCACTCCCTGCATGTGCCTTCCACTTCTATCCTACCTCTAGCTTTTTTAGACCAAACAGACTTTCCAATTTAATATAATTCAATGGTTTTAAGTGATGATGCAGCAAAGATGAGGCAGGGAAGTAAGGGAATAATCTCTTGTTTTTTTCAATAGGCTATTTCCTTTATATTCGGGTGAGATTCAAAACATCTGTTTTAGTGACTGCAGACAAAGATGCTGTTCCAAATGACTTTTCCTTACAACTTTATTGATGTTGCAGTCTGAAACCAAGCATCATCACATTTTTTCCAGTTTAAATTACTATGGTTAGACTGTATTTTTAAATCAGTTTATAAAACAGTAATTACATGATGACTTAATGACTTGGTTTATGTCTCCTTTCTGCTGGCCATCTTAAGATAGAGAAGTAGAATAATAGACAGAGCCTTAAAACCTCCTTTTGTCATGGTTCTCCTTTCTCCTACAGAAGAGTCTAGAGCTTGAAGCTAGTTTGCCCAGTTTTAGTGAGCCCTAGTGGAAATCATCCATCAAAAATCATTAAAAACTATGTGACATGATTCTGTGAAATACTATAGATGCAGGCAGGATTTGCTGTTAAATGTCACCAAGCAACAGTGCCTATGTCCTTATATGGGCTCGTAAACTTGACTTTTTGCCATTGTCACTGATCATACCATCACAAAAAAAATAAATAAATAAAAAGACCTTGTAAAAGAAAGAAGACAGTGACAGCACAGTTTTCAGAAATTCTCTGTGGTCTCCCTGCCTGCTTCAAGTCTGCAGCCCTTACTGTCAGTCAGCACTGGTGACAATCAGGCCCTTCTTTATATCCAGGGTTGTATCGGTGGGTGATGTGTAGGACTGTCTTCTCCAAATATTCAGAGCCTCCTTCTCAATTGGTGTCTTTGATTTCAAAGGGGCAAAGGGGGAAAGAGGGGATCAGTGTGGTTTATGCATGTAAACTGGGGCACTTTGATGGGTCTGGATGTGTGCATGTGCTGCAGATGCAAAACTGTGTACAGAGCTGGAGAGTCTCTCAAAAGCACCTATGAGCTTGTCCCACTGCAAACTCAACTTGGCTTCTTACGTGAGCAGAGCAAGAAGCTTCTCTGAGGTGGCAGAGAGGATGTGGAGAAATGGTAAGAAAAAAACTCTGCTTGTGTGTGGGAAATATGAGTCACTGAGGGCTTCATGCAGACCACTTAACTCAGGATTGCCTGTTTTACGTTCCCTTCAGGTACCCCAGTGGTAACTCAGAGGTGTGGGCTGTGTCGCCTTCAGAAGAGACATCCGGCCCCTGACTAACCAGCTCTGCCCCGCTGGTGGCCTGAGGCAGTCACGTGCTGTGTTGTGGGGTGGCATGTGTTCACAGAGACAGAAGGAGATGTCTACCTGATGATCACTGCATCAGCTGGAGACCCATTACCTCCTCGGGTGCATATTGATAGGGATGGATATGTAAGACAGGGTTGATGCCATGTGCTCTCGTGTCCTGGTGGTGCCACTGTGGGGATTAAATGTACAGAATTGAAGGCCTGAAGAGTGAAGCAGTTGGGATGAGTGCTGTGGATTTAGTGGCACTGTGCTGCAGAAGAAATTAGTGTTGGCAGGAGCTGAGGGCCCTGGGACTCTTGCAGGGTGCCACTCCTCTTTTGAACCTCTGGGTTATGTGCAGGAGAGCAATGGTCTGCTCTGAGATGAACCTCGTGGACATGACATCCCATGCTTATCTGAGAGGCATGGTTGGTCTCAAGCTGCACTGCTGACCAAGTACCCAGAGCACAGGGCAGCAGACCAGAGAAACATGCTCCCATGGCCAGAGAAGCAACAACACTTCTCTTTTGGGGACTGCTTTTCCAACTTGGATCTCCAGCTGTATTACCCAACAGGGCAGAGTCTGGTTCCAGGCATACAGAGAGGATGGTGAAGCCTGTTGGCAGCAGGGCGGTGGCACCAGTAGGAATCTGACTTGCCCCTGACTTGCATACATCTTGTTAATATGGTTTTGGCACAGGGAGTGGAGTCAGACTAATTAGTTCCAGGACATGAAAGCTTAGCAGGTCACAGAGCCAAGCAGTGGTGGACAGACATGTTGGGGGTGTCACATTTTTGTGTGTCACCTTCATTGTGTCCCTTCTGGGCAATCTGACCTGCTGAGTGGTATGTGCAAGAGTCTGCTCTGAAGCTAAATGCATAATGGGACCCAGCACCAAGCTGTCATGCATGGAGCAGCAGGGAGGCTTGTTGAGAGAGTAAGTTTGAGATCACAGCCTGACCTGATGGGGAAGAAGGGCTGGTAGACTCCTCTCTGGCAGTAGCAGGTGTGCCTCCACGTTTCCTGTAGCTGCCATGCTGTTGTCTTGCAGTTTCCAGGACAAGCAAAATAAACAGGGCTATTGCTGTCTGCAGTGCTACAACAGATCCCCAGAGAAAAGTATTGCTCTGGTTTAGCCTCTCTTTGTCCATGTTTCACCTTTTTCATCTATAAAACGCAGAAGTCAGCCAGAGCTTTAGTAGGCTAATTGGGAAATGTCAGGCATGATGGGCTACTCATGAATTCAATTCTCTTGGCCCAAAAAGGAAAAATGTGGGGAGTTTCATTATGTGTGGTTTTTTGTTGTTGTTTGTGGGGTTTTTGTTTTGTTTGTTTGTTTGTGTTTGGAGGTTTTTTTGTTTGTGTTTTGTTTTTTTTTTTTTCTGTTTCCCCTGCTAAATTCCTGCGTTGGTCTCTTGAATATGGACAAACTCCTTTAATGAACTAGCTTATTCCCATCCCTGCCTTTTGCAGACTCTTAATATTTGTCTCAGTAGGATCCTTGCTTCCAGTTGGATGTGACCAGTTTCAGATGTACATTACCAGAGTCCACCTCCTTGTTCTTGTAATGGGCCAGGAGCTGCTGGTGCCTTTAAGTATCTCACTGCATTAATGGGGTTTGCTGCTGGCTGCCAAATGGATATCTGGTGTGTAAGCTGGAGAGAGGGGCAAGAACTATTCCCCTCACCTATTAATAAATCAGCACTGCAGGGGAGACTATTCTGCTGGGAGCCAAGTTTCATCAGTATGTGCTGCTAAGGAAGGGCAGGGGTGGTGAGCTGGGAACAGCTGCCCTGCAGGGAGCAGGGTTAGGAGAAAGGGACTTGGCCCAAAGTGACAATGTTGTGGTGTTAGTAGAAGCGTGATCCAACCAGGAGGCCTCTCAGCATCACTTAGCCGGTGTCCTGTGAGCAGCTCTGCTGGAGTGGCTGGTACTGTCCTGTATGCTGAAAGGCTCCACTCAGCTGGAGCTTTAAGAAATTTGGGAAAAAGAAGTAGGGAGTTGTGTGCCAGCCAGGCAGTTATTTCAGTGTCTAAAAATTGTCCCTCCTCCTGTTGGGAAGCATGTTCAGGACACATCCCACTCAAACAAATTGGCACTGACAAGCAAAGGTGGCTCCTGCTCAGTCTTGGACTGTGTTCTACACCTCCTAACTTTGCAGAGCCCCACCCATTGCAGGGCCCCTATCATCCCACATGGAGGCAGGCCAAAGGGGATGCCCTCTCCAGTGTCCCACTGCAGCCAAGTGCACAGCCTGCCACCACAGGGCTCATGGCTGTCAGGCTTGGTACCGAGGCCATTGCTCTCACTGAAGGCTCGGTATTGCCTTGCACTTGGAACTAACTCATCTTCATTAAAGGAGGAAGAGGAGACACTGGCTTTCGCTGTCGAGGAGAAAGCCCAGGAGATGTTCAGGAGGGAAAGTCTTGTATGCGCCTCCTCTTCAAACACACAGGACAGGTCAGCTCAGGATCATTTCTTAGTGGTTCCTTTGCTTGTTCAAGGCCCAACATGTTTGGGCTCATTGCCATGGGCAGTGTCTGCACCCATGGTTGAACACAGACACTCCTGGCATATTGTTATTCTGATAGTTTATACTCCAAAAGTGCCAGTCTCTCCAGGGATAACACAGGGTTTGTGATCGCTTAGATGGTACCATCCAGTGCCAGGTGAGATGAGTCCTGCCCTGTAATAGCTTTCTTAGTATGCCAGAGTATCGTGGTCATGTTTTTATTGTGTCTCGCTCCTCTAAAGTTACCTTAGAGGATACTGTCCTGGTTGAGATAAAGGATCAGCCCTGGAGAGTGGAGACAGCATGGGAATGTGTGACTGCTGGGACAGCAAACATCAGTGCATGTGGCTCTTTGAGCAGGCCTTGGGCCTTCCAGGGAGGCACAGACAGGGGTGCAGGCAGGTCAGGACAGCTGCAGGACAGCAAGTAGGATTTGTCCTGGGCTGAATTCAAGATGCTCTCACAGACTGTGAGCTGGTGGTGCAGGTGGAGAGCTGGCCTGTTGTGAATGCATCTGGGAGTGCAGATGTGGTGCCCAGTCACCAGAAGAGGGGGATGTCTGTTGCCTCTGTCCTCAAAGAGGAGTAGGCTGGCTGGACTTACAGAAACCAGTCCAGCTATCTGGGAGGGGACCTCGGTAATGGAGGTCCTGCCTGAGAGGTCTCTTGCTGTTACCAGAAATAAAACCTTTCAGTGACAGCCTTGATCCAGACATAGGGGCAGTAGAGTAATTTTTCAGCCCTACACTGGTTTCCTAAGGCTTTGCCCAAGGACAAATCATGATCCGAGAGGAGATACAACATGGTCTTACACAGGCAACAAGAGCAGGGGCTTGCTCTGACCCATGCCTCAAACAAGACATCTGTCACTGTCACGTCCTCTCCCCGCTGCCATCAGAAACGTCCTTGTGGCTGCACATCCCCAGCTGGAGCTCAGTGCGATGGTGCTAAAATTAAGGGGGTAATTGAGATAATTTTTTAAGCATGCCAGGGGACAACAGCTTTGCAACGGGATCCTCCTGCGTGGCACAGCATAAGCCAGAAAACGAAAACGTCATATTCTTGGGTGGAGACGTGCAGTATCATTTATTTATAAATATTAAACCTGTGCCTGAGGAAGGGAGTGACTGCACATGCAACCGGACAAGCGCCGCTTTAGGTGAAGAGCAAGAGGACCATCTTCGAATGGACGCTAGAGGGAAGAAGAGAGTCTCACAAGTGTAGCAGGCTCGGAAACCAAACCCAAGCAGCTCCAGTCCGTTTGGCAGGCGTTCGGCGCTCAGGGACTCAGTGTTTTCTTTTTTGCCTTATCCAGCATCCAGTGTACTGGCCTGCCGAGATGCCCCCAAATACACTATGCTGGTAGTGGCTTACTGTATCCCACACGACTGCGATTTATTTGGAAATTTGGGAAGCCTGCAATGCTCTCAAAATGTAATAGAGAACAACCCATGCCCACCTTGGCACTGGAAAGCTGTGGTGCCTTTGGGCATTAGTGGTGTTATAGGGCATATGATTATGCTATGTGCAATTCCAATATGTCTGTAAGATATGATCTTTGTCACAGACTGTAGCTAGAAGCTGCAAACAGGCTCAAAACCATGCATGGCTTGAGTTCCAGCTTCTCCTCCCACGCTGACCAGGGACCTCTCATCTCTGGAGCCCAGCAGAGCAGGCAGAACTTCCATGGGGTCTATGCTCCCCAGTGCAGTCGGGCAGGTCCCTGCTGCTAGGTCTTCCAGTCTGAAAGCAGTCCTCTTCCAGTCCAGCTGTGTGAAAGCTCTCTATCATTTCTTTTCCCTTTATCCCCACCCTTGCCTCTTCTATCCTTCCCTTGCCTTGCTTCTGCTTCTCACCCAGCTCAGCCTACCACTTGCAAGCAAAGTAATTATTTATTAGATATTGATGTTACTCACCCAAACCAACAACCGTGGGCATATCTCTTTCACTCAGACTTCAGGAGTAACCTTGAGGGACATCCCCACTGAAGAGAGGAATCTCCACACGGACTCCAAGATAGGGTGTGTTAGAAGACCCTGCCATTAAAAAGTGGGACTGGGCTTTTATAGTATAAAACGATTGACTGTCAGTCACATGTTTCTAGACCAGCTGTGTCAGCTCAGCAGCCTTTGGCTCAGCACCATTAAGTAAGTTATCAGTGCTATCACTTACTGGTTCCTTTGTCAGGAACTTTGTCTGCCACCTCCTCCGTGGTGCCAGTTTCTGTCAGGAAACATTGTTTTTCTTGTCCTCAGAATGTTTAACTTTGGGATTGATGAGTCAATCTGGTTTCAGCATTCTTCAGCACCAAAAGCAGCATGACCCCTCCTTCTCCATCCATCACTGATAACTCTTGCAAATAGGGTAAAGTCTGATCTGTTTTACCCCCACCTAGGCAGAGGTTTTTGCTACAAGGATCAAGACTGCCAATCCAGGGCCAATGTGGAGATAAGAAAGAACCTCAAAGGCACTTCCTCGTTTGCAGCTCTTGCCAGGATTTCTGTCTCTCAATGCTTGAGTCAGCACAGTCCCCCAGGGAGGCTCTGGTAGAAAGACTGAGAATGCTTTAATTCCAGATCATAGAATAGTTTGTTTTGGAAGGGACCTTAAAGATCAGCTAGTTCCAACACCAATGCCAGGGGCAGGGATGCCCCAAGCTGTGTTCTACCACAGGCACAGCCCCCATCTGCCCTGCCACAGCCCTTCCCTTCCCAGCCCCTGGGTTGCTGCTGATGGAGGAGAAAAGGACCAGGCAGTTCTGCAAATCTCAGCATTGCTGATTCCCTCAGTTCTGATGTGTCAGTGCAGCAGGGAGCACCTCCAGGTTCAGCAGTGTTGTCAGATCACCCCCACACGTCAGCAGTCAAGCAACATTTCAGCTTCACAAGGAAGGCAGCAGAAGCCCTTTTCTCCTGCCCACAGAGGTGTGTTACCCAGGTGAGCCCTTGGGCAGCAACCTGGGTGCATGGGACAGAGGTCAACCATCCCGAAAGGGCCAGCAGTTTAGAAATCATCAGACCAGATTCCCATCTGGTGCAAACTGGCGTTACTTCCCTGATTTTCACCCAGGCTGGTGCTAGCTGCAGAGCTGGTCCTTCAATCTCCAAGCACAGTGCCTGTTTTGGCAAGAATCCTGGGATGCTGGCAGGGTTTGGCTGGTTTATTTAATAGATGCTGGGGCTGTTGTCTGCCACATGTGTTTTATTCCTGTTCTGGATCACAGAGTTTGTAGTCTTCTATTTCCAGTGCTTCTGTCACCACTTTGTTTGCAGCATCATCGCAGTTCAGCAGCTGCCTGTACTGCATGTCTGAGTGAGGTGCCAGAGCTTAAGGGCACTTCCTAAGCTCCCATGGGGCCAGCAGATGCTCAGCACCCATCTAAATCAGTGTCCCTCCAGCAATGCCTGTCCAAGGCATTGCTCCAAGCTCTTGGCTGCAGTCCAGGAGCAGTGTGCCTTGGTTCTGGAACATCAGCCCAGTGTGTCCAGGGTTCTCCATCTCCTGCTCACACAGATATTGGTGTTTATCACCAGAGCCAGTGGCTTTTTGCAATGGCATCAGGTTAGCTTGGGGTGAGAGACTGAGGGGACACACTGGTGTTGACCTGGGTGAGCAGGCAGGTGCCAATTCACCTGCTCTGAGGGCTATCATTATGCTGACAGGGAGAAGGCAGCAGTAGAAAGAAAATAAATACAGCTGAAAATCAGGAGAGAGGTGAATATAAGAGGATATAGAAGTATCTCTCTGTCAAGTGAATTTTAACCCCTTAACTCCTCACCCCTGGTCCTGCATTATCTCCAGTTGTAGCCAGTAGCAGCTCCCCAGGGCAAAACCATCAGGGAGTGGGAACAGGACAAGCAAATATCAAAATGGGCCCAAAATGCTTTCCCACTCTCAGGAAAATCTAACTCAGTGGCTATGAATTTCATCAGTGAATTTAAACATTTGTATGTAATACACAGCAGATATAGTTAGATTTTTCTTCATTAGGTCTTCCAGGATTTTTCTGGATGGGGACATTCTTCAATACTCCTTGTCCCCACACCACAGCCCAAAGGAGAACAAGCACAGCAGCAACTGCCAATATGTTTCCAAGGGCTAGTTGCCATTTTAATTTTTTTCTGATATTGAAAGCCCAGAATAAAAACTGCAATGAGGGGATGCAATATATGTTTTCCAAGTGGCACAGAAGAGAGACTGTAATTGCTCCTCATTCACAGATTGTTATTTGAATTTCCCTGCTCTTCCTCATGCTGCTGCATGTCACCTCTCCCCTGCTCCTTGCCTTTTCCAGGAGCAGGCTGTCCCATGCAGGACCCTTTGGTTTACTGGGGCTAACTGGTGCATCCTGAAACCAAGGGCAGGTGTTTGCTCTGGGTCTGCAGTTCCAGCTTTGTCTTGCAGTGATGGGTGTGAGCAGCAGTGCTCCATGCCAGCCATCCTGTCTCCCCATACAGCACTGGACACGGTCTGACAGCATCAGTAAGTGAGAAACTTGGGTGCTCTCCCTCCAAACGGTGGCATGCAGGCACTTTGTGCTCTAGCAGTGTCACCTGCTGCCTATGGCCCTGCTGCCTCTCACGTGCAGTAGCGATGGCTCCTGCCAAATTGCAGAGCAAGCAGTAGAATCATGCATGGGAGCAGGGAGCGGGGCGAGCATGCCAGGCACCATCCCTCTGCAACACTCCAGCCAGTGTCATCCTCTCCTCAGCATATCCATGCCCCTGACTGGGCAGTGGGCACCTTGTGAGATGGGTGTGCACCTGGTGCTGTGGGTGCAAATATTTGTACCCAAATTCCTGCCAGGGCTGTGGAGAGGAAGAGCTGTCCCTCTATGCCCTTGCCACCTGGTGGAGACCCGCCACAGTGCCGTGTCACTGTTCCCGCGGCTCAGCCCTGCAGCAGCCCGCCTTTTCCTTATTTGTTTTCCTCCCTTTGAGAGCTATTCTTTCCCTCCCATATGCTGTAATAATTACAAGTGATAACTTAACAGCTGCTCTGCTATTTCAGGCTCAGCAGAGCCACGCGCCTCCACCTTCCCTCCCTCCCACGGCTCTGGGTCAGTGTCTTGGCTTCAGCAATCAGGGATTCCTGCAATTTCTGCCACTCAGGAGGATCTGGACTCTTTTCCCCTCCAATGCCATCTGTCTCCCACCCTCCCATCCCAGCATTATGAAGAGGGATGGGACTCCGACATCCATCTGTTACCATGGAGAAAGCTGAGCCAGCGAAGGGATGCACCCTGCATCCCTGGTGAAGGCCAGTGGAGAGGGGGTGGAAGGGGTTTTCTTGTGTATTTATTCTATTACCATGTGTCTGTTGTCACTCATGAGGTCTGCTGCATGTGAAAATCACCACCCTTGGTCACAACAACCTTGGATACATCCTAAGCCCTCTCGCTGGAGGAGCTGGTGGCCTTACGCCTGGTGTGGCAGATGCCACATCACAGCTGGTAGACCAAGTCCACATCCCTGATGAGCACTTCACCATGCTTCCCACAGTGCAACAGTGGTGGTGCAAAAGTGAATATATTAAAAAATACTTCTTGGGTTCAGCTGCTTTGGTGGCAACCCAGCCCAGCCCTGCAAACCACAGCCAAGTGAGCTAAAAGTGCAGAGCTGCACTAAGAAGGCCAAATGTGGCTCTGCAATGGGAAGCAATAGTGCTGTAAAACCAGACTTGTGTAATTAAGGGTTGCATGTGGTGTTTGCTTGGGCTGAGCCTGGAGAGGCTTTTGCTGAAGAGATAAGGGAAGAGCCAGGAGGCTGCCTGTGGCCTGGAGGTCCTCATCACTGTCCTGCATTGCATGCTGCTCCAGCTGTGTTAACAATGCACACGCAGCCCATACCATCCCTGGCCATGCCGTGACACCCTTACCACTCTACCACTCCACATCCCTCCCTGGCAGGCTCCCAAGGTGATGATAGACCCCTAACAGCAACCCTGGTGTCCAGGGTAGCACCCAGCCCTCCACTTTGTGTGTGAAGGGGTTTGTCTCCTTTTACAAAATATTTTTGCCTCCAGTTTGTCCAGTTGCTGAAAGCCCAGCATAAAAATACAGCTGGATGAGCTGTGTCTGCCTGCTCCCCTCAAAAGAAATACTGCATCTGTGAGCATCCCAGTCTCTTCCCAGTCAGCAAGACTTCTCCAGCACAGATGAAGATTCCTGGAAATGTGTCAAGAGAGCCCAATCCCTGGCGATGGCAGTGAGATGTGTGTCTCTCTGTGTCTCATCAGCTCATCCAGCCCACAAAAGGGTTTGTTCTGCTTCTGAAGCACTGGAAATCTGACACCTGCCTGCTTGCTCCCATGCAGTCCCATACCGGTCACTTCCTATATTCCAAAGGCAGCATTCCCAGGTCCTCTGGTTGCAGCAGGCTCGAGACTGTGATGAGCAGCAGCCTGAAGCAAGTGTCTGCAGCATGGCCACCACCTGAATTCATTTTTGACAAGCTGCAGCGCAGGCATGGTGCCTGTTCTTCCTCCCTTATGTGTGCTGGGCATTACTGAGACAGTAAAATGCTAGGAATTAAAGACAGGATTTTACCTAAGGATGTGATTTGCCAGAGTCACCAGCCTGCAGTGGTCTTGGCTCTTCTGACCCTGCACAAACACCTCATCTCCACATGAAGACATGTGTCACAGCAGGTGACATTTTCCCCTGCCACCCACCAGCCTGTCCTTACAGGCAGAACATCCCACGGGATGCCTAGGGCAGGTCACTCTACAGGACAGTGGTGGATACTCTTTCCTGTGGTCCTCCCAAAGTTGTGGGAATAAAAATTGTGGGCATACAAGGAGAAGAGTCTTTCCAGGAATTTCACTTCCCAGGCTGGGAATTCTGCTGCTGGCACCGTTTCAATGTGATGGTGGCCAAGGTCAGAGGCCTTGCACAGGGCTTTTGTGCACACAGATAGTTGCACAGCAGGGTGACCATGCAAACTATATCCGTTGGCTTTTAGATCAGCAGCCACAATGCTCTGTCCTAAATTGCATTTCACCCAGAGGACCTTTGGAAGAGGTGACATGGTGCTTATCTGAGCCAGCTTTGATGCTTGGTAGCTCTGCAGGATCACAAGCACAGGCTTCAGTGCTGGTGGTGCTGGGACACACTGGAGGATTGCTCACCAGGGAAAGCAACACGTGCCTTGCTTACACCTCCCACAGGGAGTAGGCAGCTCCAGGAAGAGGCGGCTTGAAAAGCCTGTGCCATCTTGTACGGGCGAGCTGGCAGCTCCATCTGGCTCTGCTTCTGTGGAGCTCTCTGAGGAGCTGCCAAGGGTGGCCAGCGGGGTCTGTGGGTGGTGTGCCAGGAGTGGGCTGGGAGGAGGAGAAAGAGGAGGAGGAGTAGATGGGATACATGTGCCCCACACTGCAAAATTTCTCTTGGAGAGTGCTAACCCCTCATTAAAGCAACTGCTTGGTCCTAGAAGACGGATGGTGGTTTTAGGGGCCAGTTTATGGCATGTTGCTGGTGCTCAGCTTTAGGGGAGAGGCTACTGGAGCTGTAGCTGGTCCATACACCATCCAACCTGGGACAGGTTGGACTTCGTGCACAGGAGGTTCAGCCCCACAAGTGCTCCAAGCCTCCACGTGCCTTTGCTGCACGGCAAAGTCTCTTTGCAGGTCTGCTGATTTTCACAGGTCTCACACCTTGCTTTTACTCTCCCAAAAGGCAGTGACATTTTTTTTCTTGAATCTAGCAGTGTGATGACAAGAGTTCTCATTGAACCAGGGTAGCCAGGGTATTTGTTAGGATAAAAACACATGAGGTTGGCACCATATACCTCACCGCTCTGAGCCCAGGCCCTTTTGCAGGAGAATTACAGTCCTTATCTGCACCCAAGTTTTTCATCAGGGTAACTGCAGCCATTTGGTTCTCAGTTTCTTCATTTCAATCTCTTTGATCATGTGCCACGATTAATCTGATCTCCATGAGGCAGGATGAGTAGGAGTCAGAAGAAAAATTGTAATCATCTCTGCTTTTGGCATACAGGAATGGAATAATTTTGTAGTCTCATCTCCATGCTGGTAGCTTTCAGAAAAGCCTCCATCAGCTAGCAACACCATGCAAGGCTAAGGGACAGTGATATAAATGGCAATATTTGAAACTGAGTTCCATCACTGTTCCTTATTCCCTCGTTTTTGCAGGCTGCAGCATCTCCATGCAATAAACCACCATTGTGAGTGACTGCAATCCAGCTGGCATCAATGAACTCCAAACAGGAAAAAGTTCTTGATAAGCTCCTGCAACCTTGGTGGTGTTTGTTCCCACCTGTTGCAATACCAGGCAGCGAAACCCCAGCACTGTTTCACTGCCCGAGTCAAAAGAAACATGAGTATTTTGTTGGGCTGGGAGGAAGGGAGCAAGGGGAAGGGGCATGGGGAGGTGACATCATGCTGCCTAGCCCTGTCCTAGCATTCCTGACACTTTCTTTGCCAGTTCTCACCAGTGCAGCACCAGCTATCCTGGCAGCTGGGATAAAGATGATTTCCTCCTGTCTAGCCCAGACTGCCCTTGACCTCATTGCAGAGCATTGCTCTTATTCTGCCTGCACAAACTCTGATCTCCATCACAGCCCTTTCTGTATTTGAAACATCTCCTTGGCCTTCCCTTTCCTAGACAAAAATGATCCCAGTTCCTTTACCAACCCCTGCCTGATCACTTTTCTTCCCAACTTATGTAGCTTGCTTCAAGTGCTTCTTGTTTTCTTGTGAAGCATTACCAGCACAGAGCAGAGATAACCAATTTTAAGCCATCCAACACACCATGATTAACCCATATCATGGATTATGAACAAAAGCACCTTTTCTATAGAAAGAATATTATTCTTCTTGTTCAACTGGCTATTCCAGGAAGAACAACTCCATCCTCCATTTGTTCAACTGATTATCCCATCTCACCTCACTTGCATTTCTGTTGAATTGTTTTGGTTTGGGTTTTCTTTTCCATATTCTTTCTCTGACTTCTCAAGACCATTTTGAATCATAATCCCCTTCTCAGATGTGCTGACAATTCCTCCATTTGCTGTTATCTCCAAACTGAATACCTGATTGGTTTAAGAGTTTTGGGCCCTCTCTGTTTTAGCCTGAACAAGTAGTAAATACCCTCTGTGCACTCCCTGTATGACATTTTTAATCTTAACAATATTTTCCCAGACTTACCTATGAGAATGTGTTATCTGTGACAATGTCTAACGCCTTAGTAACATCAAAATATTTTGTCTCCTCTCCTCAAAGCTGGTGGCTCCACCACAGGCAGTGGTTGGATGGGTTTAACACAGCTGACCCTCAAAAATTCCCAGCTGGTGATGGCAGGGAATAGTTTATACTTGCTTGGTTCATTGGCACAAAAGCAAAAATGGGGCAGAAGACATGAGCAATGGGGTGTTTCACTGTATGGTCTTGGTTGGGTTGTAGACAAGCCATACTTCCTCCTCTCTCGTGCTGTGGGACGTGGATGCTGGTTGCCCCATTCCTGTTTCTGGCTGGGCTGAGCTGCCCAAATACCCCATACTGATCCTGATTTTGGAATAAGCTTTATTAGCTTTTGAGTGATGGTGGGTAATTAGCTGGCTCTCAGCAAGGTGCAATTTTGGGGGCTGGATCTGCCACGTGCAGGATAAACTAGAGCACTGGGGACACGCAAAACCTTAATACGGACCTGGGCCTTTCTGAATGAGTGACGCCCTCAGTCTGGGTCCTTGGGGGGCTGCAGGGTGAGTGCCCTCCCCACACACCCTTAGGAAGCCAGTGATTCCCTTCCTAAGCCACAGCAGAGGGTAACAGGCACCAGGGAGGTGGGAATGCTGAGACTGACCCCAAAAGGGCCATTTTTCTGCTCAAGTGGTTGTGCTTCTGTTCGCAACACCAGGTCTGAAGAAAAGGCTTGGATGTGTTATCACTGTCCCCAAGTTCCCCTCACAGACGCTGAGGGCTTCTTGACTTCTCAGGTGCTTCTGTTCTGGTGTAATTATGACAGGCACTATTAAATCAGGTGAGAGCTCTATTGACCGTCTCATTTGGAACAAAATGGACTAAGGGGTTCTTCAATTTAATTAAGGATTTTTTCAATGAATTACAAATTAACCTGAATTAAGAGTGTTTATTTCAATTGAGTGTGAATACAGAAAGACTTATGTGTGGTTCCACTAATCTAAAACTGCAGTCTTAATTATTTTGGAGTCATTTTCCAAGAGATGACATGACATTTTTACTCATACAGAGACCAATCAGAAATGTGGCAGGTGTTTTGAAAGTGACATATTTTTGTCTTATAACAGTTGCAACATTTGATAACACATCTTCTAGGAGTCTGTACTGGTACCTCCTTCCTAGGCAAGAGTAAGCTATGGCAATATAAAGGAGGCTGATTCAATTTTACAGGTGTGTATATATACTTATAAATATAAATATATATATACATACACCCACATTCATATATGTGTGTGTGTGTGTGTGCGTGTGTGTGTGTGTGCATGCCCAAAAACAAATTACTGGGAAATCTGTTCCACTTCAATTATTCCAACAGCTTTAAATCAGTGCAACTTCTCAATGCCAACAAGGATTGAAGCCGTGGCCAGAAGGTGATAGCAGAAGTATTTGTGGTGGTTTATGATGTGGTTTTCCTCCTGCTCCCTCCTCTCTTTCTCCTCTCCAAGCTGCTCAGTACTCTGACTGCTCAGGATTGATGCACCATGGTAGAGGTGGTGGGGAGGATTGGGGGGCCTCTTCTCATCCCCATGGCACACTGTACTGCGTTTATTTAGCTTGGACAGCCATGCTCCCCTCTGAAGTTTCCCCACTGCCTGCCTGAATCCCTTTAGGAAACAGCTGCCACGAGTCACTTTTCCATGCAGGGGAAGTTGCCCTGGAGTCCCTCCATCCAGTGCAAGTGTTGGATCACTACTTCAAAAGGTGTGTAGTGAATGAGTCATCCAACTCTGCACTGGAAGAAAGATCCTTAAGGTACCATGTTTTGTTCTACTGTCCTTAACTCTGTTGTTGAGCCTGGGTGGTTTTGGGTGCAGGCCAGGGCAGCCCACAACCCTCTGCACAGTAACATGGGAAAACAAGCTACTTGTTGTGGTACCACCCAAATGATCAAACAGAAACCACTGCTCCATTGGGGGCGACACCTTCTCGGCACACACCACGAGGGTGATGAGGGGAGAGGTGACGACCTTTGCTTTGGGGAAGCGACGTCAGAGCCCAGACCTCAGTTATGCTTCTGCAGTAGAAGGAAACCCGAGGGTGGCTGAGTCAGTCTGTGTAAAACCTGCCTAGCATCACTCAAGAAATCAGCTTCAGAGACAGGAGCTGAAGCCTGCTTCTCTGTGCACAGCTCAGGGGCTTGCAGGCACTTGCAGGTGTATAGGAGTGAGCTTGTCCTGGGAAAGACCAGTGGACTTCAGATGGGAGAAGAACCATGGCTTGCCATTGCTCCCAGATCCTGATGCTCATGGAAAAGCAGTGCTCAAGCTGGCTTTCAAACCCAGGGCCATCTCCTTTGCAAGCAAAGAGACAGGGAAGAAAGAAGAGCTGCCTTTTTTTAAATGTTTGCTTTAGGTAACCCTCCCACCTCAGGGTCTCAGGTCTGAAAGGCAGAGAAAAGGGCTTGTTGACCTGGTGTTAACATTCAGCTGTCAGCCATTCAGCTCCATGATCCTCACATGCCACTGCTTAATCCAGGAGGAAAAAAAGTACAAAGCCTGCCCAGAGCCTGTGCCATCTCATTAACATTTGGCTTAGGCGAGATTTCCATCCTGCACTGCGAGTGCAGCAGCTCCAATTCAAACAGCTCTCTTCTGCTGTGGCCTTCCCAGGATGTCCTGGCAGCACAAGGGTTTACCGCAGCTCCTGCAGTGCTGTGCAGTGGGTTTGGGGTCTTTGAGATGATCACAGCATTTTTTGGCTTCATGAGAACTTGGAAAGATCTCCCTGTTAGGTTGCAAGGTCCTTCTCTTGGCCAGGATGAGGCAGTTCCAAACAGGCACAAGACACAGACCAAACACAGGTTGGGTTGGTGTCTGGAAGCTCTTGTTGGGGTTGGCGATCCCACAAGGCCATAACAGCCAGGGTACAGTTTCTTGCTTGTCATCACATCCCACATCCTCACCATGTGTATACAGAGGAAGAGAAGGTCAGAGGGATGGTCAAGGAAACATGATATGGGAGGGACAAGGAGCACATGGGCTTCTTGACCTTCAGCCAGCCATCTACTGTCCCCACACCTGTGCAGCCTTCACTTTATTAAACATGAAAGCTCCGGGGTTGCCTAAGATAGCAAATGTGGTTCAGCACACAAGAAGCTGGCAGGGCGACCTGCTGCCCTGGTGTTGGCATGGGGGTGGCAAAAGTTTCCTCTTCCCATCTGGGAGTTGGCACTGGCAAGAGGGTATTCCCTTCTGACAAGTGGGTCAGAGGCTTTATGCTGTCTCATGTGAACAGTGTGCTTTTGGTCGTGGAGAAACACAGCCATGGCCATGGGCTGAGTAGGGTTGCATGAGCTTGGAGATGGAGCTTCATCTCTGTGAGAGATGGATGATCCTCTGTAGACATGGTGGGGTTCTTAATTGGGAGGACCTCTGTTTTCAAGTAGAACAAGTCACACCTCAGAGATAAGCTGGATGAGGCTGCAGCTGGGTGTCTTTGATGCAGCCTAGCAGTTGAGGACACACATTACTGGAAGAAATCACTCCCTGTAGTGATTTCCTGTTGATAGGCTGCAGGACAGCTGTGATGCTGAGACAAGACTGGGATTCATGTGGCTGTTTAACCATGAGGAAGTAGAAACTCCTGTACTAATATCAAGGGTCTGAATTGCTGAGCATCCTAGGGAGGCTTCAGGGAGCAGCAGGTGCTCTCAAGGGCATGTTGATTAGCGTTCCCTCGATTCTCACCTCCAGGAGTGAGGTCTACACGGGCAAAGTGTGGCCTATATGTCCCCTCACCACTTGCTACTAACACAAGTCAAGAGCACAATCCCACAGGCTTCCTAAACAGCATGTGTCTGTATTTATTAATTCAAATGTTTTTTTTTCTCCCACCAACTTGTCCAGTCCTGTCTTGAACCCATGTGAATGCTCACAGCTGACAGCATCCTTAGGCAAGGAGATCCCCAGCTCTCTCCCCCATTGCATGAGAACCAGCATGCTTTGAAATCAGCCTCAGTTTCTGCACTGGGAGGAGGCAGCCATACCAATCTGTATCAGCCCTCTTTGGGCTATGGTAGCGTAGTCTGCTACCATAACCTCTTCAGCCATGCCTTTTCCAGACTGAGAAGGCCTGGCATGCACAAGTCCTTGCAAGTAGGGAGACTCCCCTAGACCTTTGATCCTCTTTCATCCCATTCTCCATGTTGCCATATTACATTTTAGGTTTGAGGCTTCAAAGAGGTGCCTTTCAAGGTAGAGGTCAGTGCAGCGGCTTGGCAAGCATGCCTGCCCCGCAGCTCTTGCTCCCTCCAGATGCTGTTGTTTCTTGGCCACAGGTTGTGCCAGCTCCTGTGATCCTGCTTGCTTAAGTAATTGGCACAGCATACAATGCATAACCAGCTTGGGATTTGGGGCTTGTGGGGTTTTTTTGATCCAGGACTTTTCCCCTCTGGAAGGGGAGAGTGTTTTTTTGAGCACTGGGCCATCTCATGACTGCAAAGCCATGTTAAATCTTGGTTTTCCTGCAGAGAACCCATGGTGTGTAAGGGACTGTAGATGAGAGCCTGAGACCCAAAGGGTACACATTTGGAGCTATACCAGCTCCTCCCCTTTGTTTTTATCCCAGGTAAAATGTATTTACAAGACAACACAGAGAGCAAAGAAAGCAAATAAACCTCACTGTGGTCAATTCTCTTCTGGCTTCTTTCATGCCGATAAGAAAGTGATGGACTCAAACTGGAACTTCAAACTTCTTTGAAGGTATTCAGTAGATTACAAATGAGAGAACCAGCTGCACAGTTTGGGTCACAAGATGAACTTTGCTGTAGGTGAGACTCTAATGGGAATCTGTCTTGACGAATAATAACTCTTTATATATTTTTTTTAGGGATTTTTTGCTGCAATTTTTCTTTCCTCTTGGCCCCACCACAAATCTGCTCTCCCTCTAATCTTTTCTTTGGCAGCTAAAACTATTATCTTTATTGTTTCAGGGCTTGGCTTCTTCCTGTTAGATCTCCTAATTGGATTTTCAGTCTCTGATCTATTTAGTCTCTTCTGTGCTTTCACTAAAACCCTTTAACCCTTCAGCACCCCTCTCTCTCACTAGCTAGTTGCCCTTGTGGGTTCTCCTCTCCCCATGCAGCTCCAGTTTTCTTCTTCTCCCTAATTTGCATGGGTACAGCTTTCCAACCTCACTGTCTGTAGATGGTGTGTCTCATCACCATCTCCTTTGCCTTTTGCACACGTAGAGGCTTGATGGGTTTTAACCAAGAACAAGCACAGCAACCCACATCACCCTTTAAAGGAGGCCTGAAGTCACCAAAGAGTCAAAATCATCCAAAAATTATGACATTTCATCTGTGGTTAGCAAAAGGCTGCTGCTTTGTCCAGACACAGTGCCCTCCTCGGATGAGAGAGACCAGTCCACCAAGGGCTGTACTGCTGGCTGTGTCTTAAGAATATTAGCAGCCACAGAGAGGTGAAACAGCAGTGGGGCTCTGTCCACTTCTGGCATTGCCAGGGGCACCTGAGCTGACTGTGGGAGGGTCACTTAAACTTTCCACTCCTCTTCATCCTCTTTGGAGAATGAAATTCATAAAACATGCTTTCGTCCACCTCCCATCAATCCTGTTCCTTTGGCCTGCAAGCTCTGTGGGATGGGGATGTGGGATGCAGAGCCTCATGTAACAGTGCCAGGATCTTCACGGGATGTGTCAAGCATGCCAAGAGTGACCTGATTGCATTGTAGATGCTTTCTGTATAGCTAAAATTATCTCTCTCCTCCAAACCAGCAATGATCTCTGTCCTCTTCACAAGAAAGTCAGTGCTTTGATTTCTCCAGCCAGCAGGTATGCTCAAAGCTGTCCTATAAGCACAGCAAGATTATGGTGGTGTCTGACATGGAGGGAGCCTGGGTACCTCATATTCAAAGAAGGGACTGTTGGGTTTCATAACCCAAGCCATGTGGTTCATCACACAGGAGGAGGATGAAGCTGAGACGATGGCATCTCACTATGGTCTGGTTTGTCCATCAGGCCACACAGAGATGCATCACTGTGATTTTCAAGCAGTCAGGATCTTCAACTGCTATGTGTCTTTATTACAAGTCAGGGTACAAGGAAACAAGCTCTACTCCAGGCTAAAGAAGCCCAGTGCTGGCAGAGGTGGTGGAATAAAACCTCCATTTAGCAAGATGCTGAGATGCAAGTGCAAAGGGTGAAAAAAGGGGAAGAAGAGATACCAACCCTACGTGGCTGCTCAACACAGGTCCATGTGCCTGGCTCTTAACGGGCCTTGATAGACCTGGTTCTTCACCTCCTTTCATTTTTTTTTTCAGCCTTTTTACAACCTCAGTGCCTTTATGTTTGTGTTGCTGGAGCGCGTTGCCATGGTTAAAGCTGTTATTCACAGCAGGGTTTTTATCTTACCTCTGAGACAGATATAATATGGTGACAGTGATGTGAATGAATACACTTATTTGCCCTCATTTCAGTTCCCACTGGGAATGTGGAAAATTAAATCTGATGGGAAAAGAAAACCCTTCAGAGGGAATGGGGAGAGAGGCAGATTGCCACCTTGGAGAAATTTGTCCAAGGAACATATAGTCTAAGCCAAAAGTATGGGATAGAAGAGATGATCACCGGAGAGCAGGTGATGTGGGGACAGCAGAGATGGACATGGGTTTATTAGAGGTATTATTGAACTGAGAAAAGACACATCTTCAAGTCAAGTCTGCTGGAAGGTGCAGTGTATATGTAGAAAAGTGGGAGTCACAGTTCCTGCCCTGTACACTGTTTTCATACTGGCGGTGCCCACACAGTCTTCCTCCTCAGCCCTGCTATTTTCCTTGGCTCTGGTTGCTCCAAGTGCTAAAAGGAGTTTTCATGTTTTCTTTTTTCCTTTTTTTTTTTTTTAAGATATGCTTATTAAAAAATACATTTTCTAAATTTTACTTTATTCTTATTCTTCTTTTATAATATAATTTATTCAAGGTGAGGGGGAGATGGGGAACTGAATCTTTGGCACGTTCCCATGGAGTATTCTTGTGATAACAAGAACTTTCCTTTTTAGACTTTTACAGTTTTTGGCTTTGGTGTATCAGGCCAAGATAATTTTACTGTTGTTACTCAGAATAATGGATCTGTTAGGAAAGATGGACCAAGTTCCTGAGTTTTGTGGGCCATGTTATTGTGCAAGTTTGAATTGATGGAACAGTTCTGAATTGCTTCACTCAAACATGCATTGAATGAAGAATTGAATCAATACTTGCTGGGCACTCTTCCAGCTCCTCTAGAAACAATGGGTTTATTTCTCTCCTTCCACCAGCCCACCAGCTTTGGTGTTGGCTAGCTGGGGATTCTGGGGAGCTCCCAAAGCAGTAGCTGCTTGAAGGGAAACCACACTGTGCTGCTGCATCCAGATACAGTCTTATACCACGTGCCACTGCATCACTGCCTGCGATGTTGGGTGGCTGTGGATGGGACATCTGCACCAGTGACAGACAGAGCAGTCTTGATTGCAGGAGCATAAAGGAGCAAAACTGAGCCACTGGACCCTGGAAAAGACTAACCCCTTTCTGCCCTCGATGGTTGACTGGCTGAATCCACTGTGCCCCACCACTGAATTGGTTTGGCACATTTCATCGCTACCTTGTAGCCTTGCTGCATCATGACACTCATAGTAACGTGCTGGAGGAGGTTTCTGCTGAGTCCCTGTTCCACTATAACACGTTCAAATGTTCCGTGATCAGACACCCAAGCTGTCTGCATGGATGTCCATTGTCCAGAGACACAACAGTTTTTCTGACAGCTGGGCTGCAGGAGAGCTGTGCAAAGGGGCACTTTGTGCTCCCTCCCCGTGCTGGCAGTTGCGGGATCTCCAGTTCTTGAAGGAGCTGGTGAATCCTGGAGGAGGAAGCTGAGCTCACTCATGCAATACATCAGTGCTACCCAAGCCTAGTCAAAATGCATAGGACCGGTTGGGAATGACTCCTAGATAAGGAGTGAGGCCTAGGCCCTCTGGAGCATTTTGGTATCTCACATCCTTTGATTTTGTGTGGAGTCAGGGCTTCTCTTCCATCTAACAAAGGACAATGCCTGGTTATACCTGGCTCCTGCCTATATGGAGAAGGGAGATGGCTCCTCCAGGGGCTGAGTCAGCCATCTAAGAGAGAAATCATTTTCAAGTGTGTTTTTTCCCTTCACTGGAAATCTCCCCAGGCGACTGAGACCCAAGATTAGCTGCCTGCATTAAAGCCTGAGATAAAAGGTGGGGGACGAGAAGTTCAGTCCTGTCCCGGGTGAGGACAGAATGGGTTGAGGATAAAGGGGAATGCTTCTAAATCGCATGCAAGGAGTGCAGAAATGGCTCTTACTCCACCAGGGAAATGCAGGTACCATCCCAGCTCAGTATTTCTGTCAGCCTCATCTCCAAGCCCCACTGCTGGCCAGGGCTGCCTTTCCCATGGGTGCAGCACTGCCCTGTGTTGCTCATCACACTGATGCCCAGCAGGTCTTGCTGCCTTGCTTAGCCCTCCTAACCTGCTGTTAAAAGCACTGACAGCAGTGGTAGGGATATCCTTTCATATCCACCTGGCTCCATGCTGATACACACCTGATCTCTTCAGATTCTGTCTGTTCCCTTCAGGGAAGCTGCCAATGTTTATGCAAATGTCAATGTTTTCACCCTCCTGCTTTGCCTGCAGGGCTGCAGCCCTGCCTGACAGCTGACATCCTCCTCAAGTTCTGTAATTGGAGTGTGGGGTGATAGAGCTAATGAGGGGGTGATATCCACCCCATCACTTTCTGCAATTGTCATTTCCCTTCTCCTCCTTTGTCACGTCAATGGAGAAATCTCATATGTGAGCCAAACAAGGGATATGTGTAACTGTGGTCTAACCAGCACTAGTGAAGGCTTGATACTAAGGATGAGCAGAGCAACCTCGGAGCCACGTGGACACCTCCCTGTGTGCTTGTCTATTGCATTAAGTTGCCACAAATTAACTGCAGGTATGTCCTGGAAATTAATAAAAGTCCCTTACAGTCTTATGTGAGCAATCTTCTGCAGGAACAGGGTCCTTGATTAAATCATACCTCATTCAAGAGGTGCTGTATTGAGCCCAA
The DNA here is from genome assembly GCA_013399695.1 of Formicarius rufipectus. Taxonomy (NCBI): domain Eukaryota; kingdom Metazoa; phylum Chordata; class Aves; order Passeriformes; family Formicariidae; genus Formicarius; species Formicarius rufipectus. Next base: position 1,136,009 of record VXAU01005292.1, read on the forward strand.
AGGCAAGGAAGGCAGTCTGGGTGCCTGGTGCTTTACAGCCAAGATGTGGGTCCACTGTGAAAAGGCTCCTATAGCTCATCCACATCCACCTACAGAGCAGAGTGGGGTGAGGAGCCAGCCTGGATTTCATGAATTGCTGCTTGCATGGAGTGGCAAGGAAAGCAGCCCAAGTGCTGGCCATGGGAGTGAATTGCACATCGGCAGCATAGCTAATTAGTGGACTGAAATGAGTGGTTGGGAGGTGGTATAATGGAGAAGTGAGTCAGGCACAGCACCACATGGGGTTGATCCTGTGGTTCCACCCTCCAGCATGCTCAGACTACACTTCAGGTCAACTTCTCTTGGGACCTGGAAAAACCTCAGTTGTCTTCTTCTGGAGAGAATAAATTACAGGCAATAGGGTTAGCATAAACCAGGTATGCTTATCCCAGAGGCTCAGCATCTGCTCTGGGCAATGGAGGATCTTATCCTGTGACTTTGAACTCTGAGCAGGAAGGTGATACACATAGATGCCTGGGTTGGAGGGTGTAAGGAGCTTGAGATGAGAATCTCTGTCAGGATACCTGGGTCCCTGTTGTCCATCCCCTACCATAGGTGATGCTGCAGTTTCTACCCAGGCACCTGGACCTACCCACCTTGGGAAGGAGCCTGATGGGTCTCTCTCCAGCTGTGGGCAGTCAAAATGTACTGGCTCCCACAACTGGCACCTCAGAAAACAAGATGGTGGCTGCATCTTTCACTCAGGTGTGCACCTTGGCAATAGCTGCATGTCTTTGAGCAGAGAAGCCAGCACCAAAGTGTTAAAGGAAACTTTCCTGTGTGACCATTTGGGAGTGTGACAGCCAAAGTGCCTCTCGAATCGAATCGTTAGACAGGAAAGTTTCCTTAACAAAAGATGGATTATTTGCATTGTGTACCGAAGTGCCCTGTGCTCATGAGGGGCTTAGGGCTCTGTAAAAAACATCTTGCAGGGGCTGGCTGGGAGAAAAAATGCAACTGCAGCCAAGTGAGAAAGCATCCCTGGAGCTGCGAATCTGTGAGTCTGGACCCATGCTGCACAGAGTGGGGCAGAACCAGGCAGGTGGAAGAGGACATACTGGGGTACTAGGGGCACACTACCAGTGCGAGAGACGCTCCATCGCTCCCGGCCAGAGGCGATCCAGGCGCTCGCTCTCTCTGGTGATGCGACCACCAGGGTCTGGGCTGGAGCCGGGAGGTGAAGAAAGATGACATGTGTAAGACCCCAGGCTTTAGAACTCAGTTTTGGCAGTCGGAGAGAAATTCTCTTTTCCCTTCCCTTCTTCGCGACTCTTTTGTTTTCCGCAGCCCGACAGAAGAGGCTTCCAGTAAGTGGCAGGGGTGGGGGCAGAGCCCACCCGTACAAAGGCAGCTCCCCACGGGCTGTGTGACCGCTGTCACGCTTTTTCGCTCAAATCAACGCCAGCAGCGGATGACGTGAGGCTGGTGCTCCCCAGCCCCGGGGCTGATTGGTCCCAGCTCAGGTTTGAACGCCAAGGTGTCCTGGCAACGAGAAGCGGAGGAGCCAGACTTTCCCGTCCGCGCTCGGCTCCGGGAGCACGGCGGGTGCTGGAGAAAGGCGTCGTGGGCGAGGAGCAGCGCGCAGGGCCCCTGGCCCTCCTCCAGGTACCCTCTGCGCGGTCCCGGGCCATGCCCCGGCCCCAGCTTTGGAGGTAGGATGAGTTTCACCCGGGTTGGGTGTCAGGTGGCGGCCGCCGGCGCTGACTCTGCACGTCGCTCAGCCGGCACCCGTGCTCCTGTACACACACGGCGGTGGAGGGAGCTTGTGTTAGGTGGGAGTAGGGCAAGGGAAACCATGGGATTTGGGGGCATCTTGGAAGCGACCAATGGATTTTGTGGGAGGGATGCCTGGGGAGTAGCTGTGCCCCAAGCTGTGCCCTAAGAGGAAGGAGCAGGTGATTTTGGGTAAGTTTGGGTTCGCCTGATTAATCAAACTCACAAAAACCCTGCACGGCACTCAGGGCTACGCGGTATGCTAGAAAAAGGTGGCTTTAAATGGAAATGAAATCTTTTCCTTCTGATGGAGAACTGCTCCCGTTCTGCCTCAGCCCAACCGCTCGCACGTCCATCCCTCTGGAGCCGTGGGGAGGGCGAGGAGGAAAAGGTCCCCCAGCGCTCACTTGTGTGCAGGGAGGCGAGGAGCATTGCGGGTGTGCTGTAAAGAAAAGGCTTTTGCATCCAGTTGGGAGATGGGACCTGAGATGGGAGAAGCTGGCTGGGGGCAGACGCTTTCCGGCGCGGGGAGGGAGCACTCAGCACAGCCCGTTTCACACCTGTCAAAACTAGCAGGGGCATACGGGTAAAAAGATGTGCCAACCATTAATGATAGGGCAGGTCCAAGCTATCTGTGACGAGAAACCACCTCCACAGGGTAACATGCATCCCAGAGGAGCTTCCTGGCTCAGTGGCAGGTGGTGAGCCTGAGGAAAGGCTGGTGTTCTGTGTGGATTCAGCGGTACACACTGAAAAGCAGCACCATGACTCAGAAAGGTCTGGGTGCCACAAGTGTGGCACGGAGAGGGATAACAATGCCAAGACCTTTAAGATCACGGTTTGTGTTGTTTATCAGGGCACAGGGCTGAGGGCTGCCTGAACAGTTCTTTCCCACAGACCCAAATGCATGAGGAGATTTGGAGATCCCTCCTAGTATCATGCATGTAGCAGAAGAGCAGTTCCTCAACATCCTGGTGTCAGGGAAAGGGAGAGGGACATCACAAAATGAGCAGCTGGCAGTGTGTTTTTGCTGACCTGGATTCACTCTGATGACCTGGAGGTGTAAGATTAGCACAGTCAGCCTGTCTCAGGACTGTGGAGGAATTAGAGAAAGCAAAGGCGTCATGCCTGTTACATGGATCATTTTTCACTCTTTAAATGGGAATATGCAGCACAAGTTGTCCTTTAAAAAACAACATAAACAAACAAACAAACAAAAAATCCTGCACAATGCAGTGTTGCCAGGGTTTACAATTTTGGGGTGGTGAGTATAAGCAGTATAAGCTTCGCCTGGAAAACTCGGGTATTGGATCTGTGAGATTCAGTGATGCTTTTTCTATCTAAATAAAAGTTAAGAAAGAGCATCTGCCCCATGTAGTAAGAGGAGGTTTGACCTAAACAAACCCGTAAATTCAGAAGTCTAAAAATTAATTAAACAAATTGGGTATTTTCTTTTTTTTTTTCAACAATCGTGTTTTAGAGCCAATTTTTAAAATGCAGCAGCTTGAGACTGGGTGATGCTCCTACTTGGACCAAAAGCTCTCTCTGCTCCAATTAATTCAAATAAGGCTTGTTTTTCTGAAGGGTTAAGGCAAGTACATTCTTCAAGCTTTATTAAACCCATGAACAGCAGTGTCAGTCTAAAACCCAAGAGAGGGGAAAACATACCCACACCTTGCAGGCCACAAACAGGAACAAATTCAGCTCACTCTGTATCTCCCCAGCAGTTCTGCCTAGAGAGTTTATGAACTGGAAGCATTAGCCCCACTGAAGCAGGACTTTCTCAGGTAGACATTAAATAACTTGTCTTTCCTGGTATTTTATGGAATAAAGAGTGCCTGTTGCTTGCTAATAGCATCTGCTTTTATTTGAGTGGGATCATATTTTATAACAATCCTGTTCAGTTTGCATGTTTGCAGTGACCCCAGCTAGTAATAACTCTATGGCTGGTAATAAATTCACTCCCAGATGTTTAATGATGGTGTTTACTGTAGGAACCACCAATCTTAGGGCTGTAGTGATGATGTAGTGATTAGGGTGGGTTGATGGGACACAGGGCAGTTGGATAATTGCTAGTGGTGAGCTAGTGAACTCCCAGGTAATTGCACCTTACCTGAAGAGGTGTGCTGTCATGAGTGGTTTTTTAAAGACAAAGCTGTGAGGAATATAAAGGACCATCATTGTCTCCATATGACACTGCTGAATCATGAACAGGAAATTATCCCTTCTCCTTACCAAGAAAAATAATTCTTGGTCTGTTTTCTTTCCTGTCACTTTCTTAAAGAAAAGACACTCATGGTGGGACTCGTGTGCCTGTCAGTGTGTGCCCCTTCCTTCTCTTCATACCCTTTAAACACTGTTGAGGAGTAGAGATGCTCTGCTTCTGAACACCTATAGGTGTCCCAAAAATGGGACAGACATACTCACTGCCCCTAGGAAGGCCTGGCATAGATGAAAACTCTGTTAGATACTAGAGAGTCCTTGTAGCAGAGGGACAGCAGCAAAGCTGCTTCGCTTCCTCATGCGAAGGCTTCAGCATAAGCTCAGATTTCCTCCACAGACATGAGGTCCAAGCAATCCTGGTTCCTAGGAGAGCAGGCATCATTAACAGGGTTATTAAAGGGAGACATTAATTTTACTTTTAATGAATGTGGGATCTACAGAAGTTCGTGTGGTCACTCACTAGAGCCCAGTCAGCCCTTGAGCAAGATTTCTCAAGTCCCAGCCATCTCCATGTGTGTTTGGGCTCCTCAGGATACTACCCAGCCTGCATGTACATGGAGTTGTAGCCCTCACCCAGTCCTAGTGTCGAAGGCTGTCTTGGGTGCTGCATCATCCCAGCGCCTGCGGTCTCCAGCCTTGGCACTTTGTGTTTGTTTGCCCTGCATACCCAGCAGTGGAGAAACCAAAATGACTTTGCCCTCCCTGCTCATGTAGGATAGGGCTGCAGGCTTGATTCCTATAATTGCCACCCTCTCCTACCCCAGAAAGGAGTAATCCCCGAATCATCTAATGCTTCTGGAGTCTTTATCATCCGGTCCTGGAGGGCTCTGAGAAAGACACTGTATGCCTTACATCTGTAAGGCTGCATGCCTCCCTTATTTCAGCTGGGAGAGTGGAAGCAAAGGAAGGGGCAGAGCCTTGACACACACTGGCAGGAGAAGAGCAAATGGCAGGTTTAGGTAGGGGCTCTCCCAGCAGAGCCAAGAGGCTGATGTGGTGCTTGCTCTCACCTCACCCAAGGTAGGTGCTCCTCAGGTGGGTCTGCAACCAGGAATGCTCTGGTTGAATGGCTCCTTATCTGCTAGAACCTTTGCATTTTTCCTCATGATTAAGAGAAAGAGATGGGAAGTGTGTCTCGTCTCTCTGTCTTAATGTGCTTTCCCCTCCCTCTGTAGCAAGAGAGAAAAATTTCAGCCAAACCAGCAAAACAAACTCCAGTACAGGATTGTGCCAGTGATAGGGAGAAAATAAGTAATTTGTGGTCCCCAGACCACCCTGGAGAGGGTCTGCTCTTGCCCTAGCAATTATTTAAGGGATTTAACATGTCAGGAGTGCCAACAGTGTTGTGGCAGGTTTATCAATATCTTAAGAATTTTGGGCTGCTGGACCAGATGTTTCCAGGTACAGGCTGATAGAAATTATAGTGCCAGTCCAGGTTGCTGTAGCTCCATCAACACACCTACTGCTCTACTGTTATGGTTAGTGGTGGGAAAAGCTGTTTAAGCTGTTCTCCTTCCCCAGCCTGATCCAGGCACTCGCTGCTCCACCTTCTTTGCTGGCATGAGCATTTATCCAACTGCCTGATGCAGAGACACCAGTCTGGCAGAAAAAAAAGATAACCATTTTCTGCCTTGGGCATTTTGTACAGCTGGACGAGTCCTTGATCTAGTTCTCTGCCCCAAGGGTAGTGCAGGCATGATGGAGGGGGAAGTGCAGGCTGTCAGCCCACCACTGCCTGCTTTAACCAGTCCAAAATGTCAGCTTGAGTGTGAAGTCAGGGATGGATCCTTTCCCTCCTTGCTTCTCTGGTGCTGTCAAGGAAAATATGTGTTGATTGTGGCTTTACTGACCACTGCCAGGTGTTTGAAATTCTTTAGTTTAATCATTGGTCCAGAACCACTAGGTCCAGTGGCTGTGACCACAGGATTGCTGAGCTTGAAACCCTGCTCTCTGGTACGAAGATGATCACCAGGCTACACAATACCACTTTTGAGCATGAAGGTAATGAGGTACAGGCAAAGATCAGAGTATGAGATTCAGAGGCAGGAGCTGCTGAGTGTTGATCCTGGCTCTACTGTCAAGTCTTTTTGTCCTGGGGCAAATTATTTATCTTTAGTTTTCTCTGCTTCCCTTCAATCTCCTTTCCAAACCCTTTGTCACATGAGAGTTGGAGAGAAGCTTGCAAAACACCTTCTGAAGTGCTTTGAAGACAGAAAGTAGTATGAACAAATGATAAGTTGTATGGGCAATATAAACAAACCTGGCTATATATTTCCCAGGCTCAGTGAGGAAGGAGGAGGGATTAACTGGTGGGTGGCACTCACCTCCTAATTAAAAGGCTTGTCTCCTGATCCCTTCAGTGTGAAGCATCCTCTTGGCTGAAAAGCAGCTGATATAGTCATACCTGAGCAGAGGTAGGGAAGGAAAAAGTTGTCACACGAGTGAACCATGAGTGGCCAGAAATTTCCTTTGGGAGCAAAGGAGTGAGTGGTGCGTGCCAGCAGTGGGTTGGAGATGGTCTTCTGGACCACTTCAGACCTACTGGTTCTGTTGTACCTCCTCTTTCTTCTTGTCTGGTGTGTTTTTCCAGATGGTTGCTGTATGGTCTTGAGGGTCCCATGAGATTGAGGAAAGTCCTTCCTGTACTGCCATTAGACTCCATTTAAATCCCTCAATTTGAGGGATAAACTCTGTTTGCCAACTCAAAAAGCACCACTGCCCCAAAGTTTAAGGTTGAGTAAGTAAATTGTGAGCATACTTTTCTTCCTGAACCTTTGCAGCATTTCAGGGTCACATTTCTAATGTGTCTTCACAACAGTGGGAGTTAAGACCTGATGTTGCATGTGTATGTGCTAAGAAAAGTGAGATATCCACAACAAAGACATGCTGTTGGAGAGACAAGAAACACAGCAGGTGCCATGAGGGCTGATGCACCTTCTGAGAACAGCCCCAGACAGGTGTCTTGGGCATCTTCCACAATACCTGCTGTTCTTTTTCTTTACTGCTGCTTTTTGCACTTCACGTGTGTTTATGACCTTGCCCTAAATCTAGGTTATTCTTTGCAAGTGTAGCAACTCTGAAGAGCACTTGGAACAGGTTTGCAAGTCTGGCCCCTTGTTTTGGCCAAGTATGGCAGCAGGTTCCTGCCCGGGCGGGGAAGGGCAGGTTTAGCAGTCTGGGTCCAGGGAAAGCAGCTGCAATTTGCACCTCTGCCTTTGGCGCTTTGTAGCCTGGGCAAAAATTGGGTGGGATCAGTTGAAAGAGGACATGTAAGTGCCTAAAAGTACAGATTGATATCTGTGTGCTGTTTATTTTTAAGTTGGACCTCAGAATTTTATTTTACGTTTGGGAAATAGGAAGAAATGTGTTTTTCTCTCTCCTTTCAATAGCCTTCTCCAGCCTGAAAGCTGCTGGGCTAGATGTCCCCATATGCATGCAAGTGCACATTGCAGGCCCTGGTCTCAGCTGGAGGCTTGTGTTGACTCACACAACACTGGCTCTGGAGCTGACTGGCTGAGATGCTCTTTAAGCCTTGCAGAGCTGCATGTAGTAGAGGATATTTCTCCCCAGGGAGCATCTGATTCCTGCAGCTCAGTGGGGAAAGGAAGTTACCTGCACCACCTGGGTGTTACTTCATCGCTCGCCTGGCCCGAGCAGCACCTGCTCACGAACAGTGCTTTGCCTTGGAAACCCCTGAGGGGTTCTGAATGTATTTACTACCTAGTTTCTTGCCTATTCTGCATGGAACAGCCTTAGAAATTATTGTCCCCACCCATCCAGTTTGCCAGACAGATGTTAGAGATGGCGATGGATATATGTGCTCTCAGGTTAAGAAGCATTTTAAAATGTATCCTCAGTCAGCTGTGGGCCTCGGCCCTATTAGCTTTCAAGTGGTTTCTGGAAGAAATCCTCTTTTTCTTTTTCTTTTTTTTTTTTAAAAAAAA
>VXAU01005292.1:1143957-1178018 GCA_013399695.1 Formicarius rufipectus
AAAAAACCAACAACTCAGCTCTACCCTTTCCTGCAGTCTTCTGCTATTTTCTGCCTGGCAAAGCTCCTGCAGCAGCCCCCAGGCAATGTGGCACGTGTAGTGGAAATGACTTTGGCTGACTGGGATGCTTTTGCAGGGAGCCCCGGTGCTGTACACAGTACACTGGGGAGAAGATGCCTCTGGATGGAATTCAGAAATCTTCTCCTCCTCCCTTTTTTCTCGTGAACCCAGCAATTCAGTGGTTGTGTCAGCATGACTCGACAGTATGGGGATAGAGAGAAGCTGGGGCCTCATAGCATCATGCAAAGGACTCATTTTGCTCTCAGTTGACTGTTGCAGGAACATCTTTGCCTCCTATTGTTAGAGGAAGAAGAGGAGTTGCATGGGGATTTTGCCACAGGACAACTCCTTCAGGGGGAAAGTAAATGCTCCCCTGTACTGGACATTTATATACCAGCTTGTCCTGCCCTGATGTCTCTGCACAGGCAAACTCACCCTTAGCATGGATTTTCCTCTCTTTTCCCACAGACCCTGAGAGCTAATCATCCCTGGGCTGCCCTCCCAGGGCTTCTCACCCTGCCAGACTGTTACAGCTGTGGTGCAGGTCTCATTCCTTCCCTAGGTTTGCTCTGCAACAGAGGCAGCAAGGATGTGCTGGTCCCTGCAGTCAGATTAAAGGATGGAAAGGTGCTTTTTTGCCGGGGTAGATTTAAAAGTCTACGAGCAACAATGCTCAAAAAAAAAATGTACCTCCTCTTTTGGTGGGGGATCTGGATGAGAAATTCTGGCTAGGTGCTGATGTTGTGTTGTGACAAGGATACTGGGATGGCAGTCTCAGTGGGAGGTGGCTCTGCCTGCATTACTCATGGTGGTGGAGGGGAAAACTGTAACATTAAAATATAAATTGTATGTGTTCAATAGATAGACAAACAATACTTCTACCAGCACTGTAAATCAAGCCTTTTCTCCCCACCTCTTCATAGGTTTAACCAGCCTAAACTGGAATTTTTGTGCAATATTTATTTTTCACTAGTGAGGCTTGAAGGAACTGCATTTTCAAGCAGCCAGTGACTTCTTTTTTTTCCTAAAAAATTCAATTTTATCCTGGAGTCAGCTCAGAGCACCTGTCTCTTGGAAAGCCAGTCCCCTTTAAGATGTCTCAGACTGCTTTGAATCACTAATTGCTTCTGAATAGGCAGGCCAAATGTTTTATCACTTCAACCTCCCATAGCAATGCAAATCTATACAGCTGAGAAGCCTCTTTCCATGCATGGGGGTGATGGGTATAGATAAGGATTAAAAATGGAAACAAATTCAGCCCAGGGGTCCTCTTTGTTCTTCCCTGTCCTCGGTGGTGTTGCCAGGGCTACATTTGTTCCCTTGCATCTTTTTTGGATGAGATCCAGTGCCCCTTGAATGCAAAAGCAAGAGGTACAGTGGTGGGAGAGGGCTGGATGAGGTCCTAGGTACATACATATTTCATTGCCCATGCCATGCTCTGTATTGTCTTCTCTCTCTGGTTTCACAAAGGTGGTGTTTTCTAAAACTCCTACTTGTTGAGGGTGACACAGTCCAGACTTCATCCTGTCTAAAGTTTCTGGCTTTTCAGTTGTTTTCCACCCTCTCTGAATGACAGCCAGGCATATTTCCCATGCCTAGTGGGAAAAGCAGGGGGGATGCTTGGTAGGAAAAGCAGGATCTGCCAGAGAGACATTTATAGGGGACTACATGTGCTGTGCCATGTCCTTCGCTGGGTGTTTGTGTGTGTTTTAGGGCTCTGCTTGTTCACAAAAGGTGCAGGAGATCAGCAGCACTTGCAGATCCTCTCTGGTGCTGGGCTGCCCTGACTTCTTTAACTAACCCACAGCCTGAAGGCAAATATTGACTAAGAGGTGGAAAATCTCAGTGAGCAAGGACAGTCTAAATCCTCCTTTTTGCTTAGGTCACCTGTTATTAGAGCTGCCTGCTGTGTGCTGAGTATGGGTGTGCTCAAAAATTGCCAAGAGCTCAGCATTATGGAAGCAAAAGCCAATTTACTGACTTCCCAATAGAAAGGAAGATACATGCTGAATGTGCATCTGTTGGATGATATTTCTGTTTTCAGTCATGCTGCTAACATACAAATGGAAAAGCAACTTCGCATGATTTATGTAGTTACTAGAAAAACTTGGGTTAAGAATACAGTGATACTGTGTAGGCATCAAGTACTATTTGTTCTTAGCAGAGTAGGTAATAAAATCTGTTTTCTATTTGGCTTCCCCAAGTGAATTTTAGTTCTAGCCTACTTGAGTACTCTGGACATGGAGAGCAAATAATAACTTCATGTAAAATCAATAGCTAATAAGAAATCAGTTCCTTGAAGACAATAACAATTTATCTTTAAAATTAAGACTGTGAAATTTTATCAAAGGGGGAAAAAATCTCTGCTCCTCTTTAAGTATTGCTATTTGTGTGTTTCAGTCCCACTTAGGACTTAATCAACTATGGATAACTATTGTTATCATCATTGTATTTTTAAAAGAGACAGCTGCTTGGCTCCTTTCTCACCAGACTGGAATCTCCAGGGAGGCACAGAGGAACGGGAGTGATTTTAGGCCTTCATCCCTGCTTACCAAAGGCTGAAACCTAGGCTTAAATCCTGCAAGGCTGGAAGTCTTTAGTGTTGGATTCCAGCCCAGGTGTAACTATCTAACTGAACTGGGATCTTCATACATAACCCTGGTCTTAGCCAGAGGAAAAGGGGAAAAAACAACAACGACAACAACAGAAACCAAAACTAGATAAGGTTTTGAGTATAAAAATGGACAATCAGAAACCACAGAACTTGCCTGTCCTTTGCAAGCTTGTGTCTAGAGGTGGTCTTGAATGTCCAAGTCAGCACCCAAAGCAATCCAGGCTTGGAACCTCCTTGTTTCTCTGCCTGAGGTCCCTACTTGGGTACCACTGAGCCACAGAGCTGGTGCAAGACTGTGCTTTGCACTGACACCTGGCACCAGCAACCACTGCAGAGCAAGGCGTGGGAGTGGACCTCCAGTTTTGGTGGTGTGAGGCTGGAGATGCAGAGCTGACTGGGGGATTCTGAGAGCACTGGCTGGCAGGTGGCTTCTGAGGCATGATGTTGGAAAAGCAGGTAGGGCTCAATGGGAACGCACAGGTAGAGAACATGAAAAGGTATCCCGAAGGGTGGAAGCTGTACTAGGTCCAAGTGCCCTCCTAGTACAAAACTGGGAACCCAGGCAGGGAAGGAGTGGGGAAAAGCTGCAGCAAGAACCAGAAAAACCTGCTCATGCCAGGCCGGGATTCACATTACTCACACTGGTTTAAAGCAGGTCAGGTTCACTTTGGTTTCCAGGCAAACATGGCCAAACTGCCTAAGGACTGTTTCCAGCTCAGCTTAGAGCAGTTCTGAGCTCCTGTGTGCCTGTTCACTGTCAGTGCCCCTTGCACTTCACTCCTACCCTTTGCCAGTTCAAGATATCTCCCGTGATTTAAGCCTTTCTAAATAAAGGCTGGGATAGGGACATGCACAAGGGCATGTTCCTCAGCCCACCTGAGGGGTGGGACAGCGTCTGGGCATTCACACCTCCTGAAATCACAGGGTTTGAAGAAGTGAACTTGCTGGTTGAAGCTAGATAAGAGACTGCTTCTGGGGATGCTGCCTGTTGCAAAGGAAGAGTAGTCTGTCACCCCTAATGCCATCACAGGTGAGAAGCTCGTGGCAGTGGTGCAAGCTGCCCTGCTGCAGGTCTCGTTCACACTAGCACCAGGGCTGGCTGCACCTTCCCACCAGGAGATGGGCCAGGTGGGTCAGCCCCATATGACTTCTTACAGTCAGCTGGCTGTGAGTAGTGAAGATGAAACCACATTCTTGCGGAGAAGAATAAGGGAAAAAGGAGTTAACAGAGTTAGAAATCAGATTGTTGGAGGCTAGTGGCTGTGTCTGCTTATTAGGCAGCAATAACAGTAATTTACCTTTGAATCGCAGTAATTCATCATAACGCTTTGCACCTACTCATGAACCCTCTCGCTTATCTCACCCCTCTTGTTTAGGGATCTGAAAGCATTTCATAAACATTAATTAATTATTCCTCCACACCCCTGGAAGCAAAGTAAACATGATCCCAATTTTGCAGCTAGGGAAACTGAGCTCACCTAAAGAGATAATAACTGAGCAGGGACATCAGAACCCAAGGAACAGGTTCTTACCCCAGCTTCTACCACAAGCACCTTTCTGCAAATGGCTCTGCAATGTGGACATTTGGGAGCATAATCCAGGGTAATTCGCCCCGTCACCCATGCATGTTTCTGTGCTTACCACTATTTTCAGGTGGCAGGAGAGCTGTAAAAAGGGTGAGGGCTGCTCCTGCCTTGGAGATGTCTGCAACACTCATCACTATCTCATCACCTTCAAGCCTCCACCACAGGGACCAGGCACCTGCCACTGTGAAGAACCTGTCATTATTCACAGTAGGACTCTCCCTTTTTTAATGACTATGTTAATGACCCTAATCTGTTGGTGTGAGTGTGGTTAGTCCCACAGCTCTATGGACTAGCAGTTCATGTGCTTCATCACTGAGATGATCTGGTGGGACCTGTGCAAAGCAGAAGGTACCACGCTGTCAGCTTGAAAATCATGCTGCTGTGAGTAAATATCCAAAATAGGACAGTAACAAATCAGGCCGTCTCTCTCCAATGTCTCAGCTAGGGGCTGTGACGTGTGAACGACGTCTTGAAACAAGATCCTTGACATTAAACCTGTTCTCAAGTGCTTTGATGGATCCTGGTCCTTGAGGAAGAGGGAGCCTGGCACCACGGATGCATTGTGTAACAAAGATGTATGTTAAGGGGAGGATATCCTCTCCAAATAATGAGCCTTGGCAGTGAAGGGGAGGACAAGACATCAGAGGGCCAGTAGTGGCGAAGGGAGTTACTTTTTATTTATCAGAAACCAACAGTTGACTTTTGGAAGCTAAATGGATGCCAGCATCAGAGCAGGAGGATTGTGTTTCATAGACAGGTCACGGTGGATTAGATGTAAATGAATCTGCAGCGTGATGGACAAATGGGATCAGTGCTGGGAACCCCATCTCCTGGTGGGGGAGGGATTAGTAACGGGCACTGGTGCGTTTGCACACAGGGAGGGAGTGAATGACAAGACAGGGAGGTTTCCAGCATTGCCCTGCCTGTAGCACTGAATGAAAGAGACATCTCGGGGCTCAAAGAAGAGAGGTCAAGCCTAGATAAACACCAGCTTGGTCCCCCATCAGAGAATCACTGAGGCAAGAAGAAAAACTTTAACAGCTGCAATGCTGCTTTTGAACCTCTTAGTAAAAGGGAGGGTCAGGAGGTCAAAACTTTCAATGCCGTTGGGAAGAAGAGGACTTTTCCCTGAAAGCCTTTGAAAAACCGAACTAAATTAGCATGACCACACTGCTAAATGCTTGGGAAACCCAAATGGCTCAGGTCACAGGCTCCCCAGCAGCAGAATGGCGAAGAGCTGTTGCATTCCCATACTCAACAGCCATAATTAATGGGGCTATTTCCTAGGCGAAGGCAGGTCTTCAGAATTCTGCTCAGTACCTGGATAGCAAATAAAGCTTTGTGGGATGTGCCCTGGGCATCTTTTCTCCTGCCGACACTGTTGCCCTTTCTGCTTTCTGTTTCTCCTGCCTATTTGCTCTCTCTCACTTCCATCGACCATTGCTTCAGCTGCTTCTTCCTCCTCTCTTCCTGGTCCCACACAGCTCAACTCACTGTTGAAGTGGGGAGTGGCAATGAAGTTGGAATGACCCAGCCATACTCTCCCCTAAGGATGCTGGATAGAAACGCAGGAGCTCCAACCTAGTTAAATCCCTGGTTTTCTACTTTTTGATTTGGACCTTTTGCGAGAGCCATTCAGCAAAGACAAGGCAGTGCAGGTTTCTGGAGGATGTAGAGACCTGAGATTTCTGACTCTATCACGGGTTTTTACAATGCCTTTCCACTTGGCTCATACTCACTCATCTTGTACTGTGAGTGTGCTGGGCACCACTTTGCATGAGAGCCTTTGCAGGTTGTCTCCCTTCACAGCTCCCACCACCACAGGTATAGAAACCAGAGAGATGTGCAGACCTTGCAGTGGCTGTCAGTGCTTTTGGAAAAGGGCAGTATGCCTATAGAGGGCAGTTCAAATATGTAAGACCAACATAGCCCTAAAGTTTACTGTCTCAGACTGCAATTCTATAGGCTGCTGTTGAGCATCCCCAGTCATATTGCACACACAGGAGTCAAGTGCTCAGCAAATTTTCCAGGACTGCTACAGAAGCAGGATGAATACTCCTTTGAATAAAGCAGGAGGACAAGAAATATATTGAGATTTCAGAGGCCAGGAAGCCTGCCCTTGAAGGAGTACAGCCAGTCTACCTGCCAGAGCAAGGTCTCTCCTTCCTGCAAGCCTTAACCCAAGCAGGGCTGCAGGTAGAAATGGTGGGGTACAGTCCATAGTACACTGTCAGTCAGCTGCAGTGGCTCTGCGGTGCTGAGCCCCAATTTGGCATTCATGTGATGCTGCAGCTTCTTTTCTTTCTCATGTCTCTTGTTGTCCTAGAAACAGGGGAAAAAATTCTTCCCAAGAAGTCTTTTTGTTACATGTGAGGCAGCATCTTCTGTTTCTTACCGAAACAGTGTATGGTTGCATAATAAAACCCTTGCCAGAAAATCAACAGCAGATTCAAAACCTTCCAAAGAAATCTGGAAAAGCTTCATACCCTCCAAACTTTCCCAAAGTCCTAAGAGTACTGACAAGGTCAATGGGCACTTCCTAAAGCTGCTAAAAATATATGTTGAACAGCAGGGGCAGTGTTTGTGTGTGTGTGTGTGTGTACATATATATACACACATTTATAAATGTTTCATCTATATTTATATATATGTAATTATATGTATTATTTATACATATTATTTGTATATACATATATATAGGTCCTCACTTCTAGCTTTGAATTACAGCTCTTGAGGTAGAGGGTGCTTGTGGGAAGAGTAAGTCAATCTGCCATATGGTACTGGCCACTTTTCTCTCCTGGTGCCAGGACTTCCCTGGAAATGCTGGCTTTTTGGGGGCGGTTGTCTTCATTTGAGAGACAAACTCATCTTCTGGGATAAACAAGCCCTTCTGTGTGCTCCACCAGGCAAGGGATCAGCTGGGTGATTTCCCTGAGGCGAGTGTCAGAAAAGGATAGTGACTGAATAATTTCCTGGGGCTCACGGGATCCGGAGGCACATTCCCAAGGCCTTGAGGAGTCCATGGCAAGGGGAGAAGAGGAAAGCACCACAAGTGCCTTGTGCCCCGGTAGGAAGGGGACTGCAGCTCCTGCCTCTGGTGCTTGGTGGGAGACAGCAAAATAACCCTCAGGCTGGTAGGAAGGTTTGACAGCCATGATGCTGACTGCATCCAGCTTCTGTGGAGAACAGTGGATGTGGGGCACCTCTGAAAATTTGGCTTCTCACTCTTTCCTTTTAGAGATGGGCCTGAAAAAGAAGCTTTCCTCTCCCCTCCCAACAACAGCTCAGAGCATTTTGGTTTTGTGCCAAAAGCCAAAACGCAACAGCTCTGCAGATCCCAGTGCCTCAGATACATTATCCCCTCATCCCCCATGCTGACCATGCACTGTAGCACAGGATAACACTGCTGTGCTTGAGCTGGCTTGGGTGGCTATCTCAGGGGAGATATACTGTGTTAAGAGAGGCTATGCTGGTCACCAGAAGGTGACCTGCTGCTCACTCATGGTACATTTGTGCTCATGAGGGGTTTTTTGTCTCAACCTATTCTGTATCTTAAGGACGCTCAGAACAAGGACACTTCTTGTGCTCCTGAGGAGAGCAGAAAGTATCATCTTCTGTGGGGAAACTCAGATAGGGTTACTATCTCATCTGCTGCTGGAGAGACCAAAGGACCTGCTTGGTTATGATTCAGCTGCTCAGGATGCTGAGACAGCATTGCTCTCCGCCCAAAAGCAGCCTGGCTACTCTGTACAAGAACCACTTGACTTTTGAAAACTCTAAGACACATCTTTGGAAAACCCAGTGAGGAATCAGTGAGCTCAAACCTTCAAATCAGCTCAGTTGCTGTTCCTTGGTCAGTCCCTGCAGATGGCCTCAACATCACAGGAGTTTCAGGAGTAAATCCAGAGGTGGGCTGAGACAGTGCAATGGTTGGAGAAGGTGGTCCATGAACCAGTCTGCAGGAGCTCACCAGTGTGAAATTATACTCTGGACACTTTCATCCATCTTGGTTGATGGAAGGTGTGGAGAACTCAGCACGGTGGGGGATCAAGGGATCATAAAGATGTGCTGGTGCAGGGTTAGAAGATTATTTGTCTCAGTAATAGCTTTACCTTTACAAGTGAAAAGAGCTTTCCAATCTTTTCACAACCTGCAAATGACAGAAAGACTTAAAACACAAAATCTTTTTATTAAAGGAAAGACAACCATCCTCACTAGTGGCAAATAAACCTCTCCTCAGTTTGTGTCTAATTAGGATCTCAGAAGTGTATCCAAGCTAATAAATAAGATATGTATCTCCTGAGAACAGCTTTTGTTGTTTTCTTTTATAGATCTTTGTTCCTCCTGCACTGTAAGGTCTCCAGGGCATGGCCTGTGTTATGGAGTGCCAGATGTATTATCTGATTTTAGGAGATTGTAATTATGAGGAATATGTCAGAACAACAGAAAACTTCATTTAAAAACCCAATTAAAGCTGCCGAGTGACAGCTACGTACTTGTGTGTTGCATCACCTCCTAATCCCAGCATCTTCTCTGTGGAGAAGAAAGTAGTTAAGGATATCATAAACCTTAGATAAGGATATCATAAGAAATAGGGTTTTTCTGACTATCAATAGTTAAAATTAACACACATCCTGTGATGGAGCAGGAACCCTGGGATCTTTTTTGGGCAGTCAGCTTGGGATCTGTGGTCTGATGGGTAGCACGTCCTTTCTTATGAGCGGTAGGACATTTCACAAGAGATTCTGGATAAAGGTAACTGTGTGTCTGCCTCAGTGTGGGAAATGCTTGGCACTGCGGTAGCACCAGCACAGGCACTGCTGGAGCACCTTCACCAGTAGAGACCACCAAGATCAGGTGCTGAGGCTGATGCCATCACAGCCCTCCGTCCCCATTGCCTTTGGGCCATGAAGGAAGGGCATTGGTGTGCCAGGTGGTGGGAGCTTTCAGGTGGGTTTTTTGGGAGCTAGAAAAGCAGCTAGAGGGAGGAAGTGAGAAGTTTCCAAAGCCTCCAGCACAGCAGCAGACACCTGCTTCTTCCAAAACCGGCTGAACCTGTCTCTCTCCCATTGTCTCTGTGTGGTTTTAGGGTGTTCTAAGCCCCCAGCTGGCTGAAGGGCACAGGGCGTGAGGGCTGCACCCACCTCCTGGGCCAGGCCAAGCTCTTCCTCTCTGAGAAGGGGTTGTTTCCTCTGTGCTGCTCAGAGACCTGCCGGGACAGGTGGAGGTCTGGGCCCTGCTGTCAGACAGGCTGAGCTCTCCTAGTCAGAAACGAGCCTGCCCATATGGCCCCATGGGAGAGGGGCCAGGCGTCAGGGATAGAGAAGTACAGTGACATTTTTCTTGGTTTGTTTTTAGAAAAGACTTCTTAAAAAAATACGATATTTTCAGACTTTTTTTTTTAAATCTTTTTAAAGATAATGTAATACCATTTTTAAATAAAAGGTGAATTTAATACTTTATGTAAGCTTTTTTATATTAAATTTTTTTTTAATGGAGGATTTAAGACTTTAGTGGAAAAAAAGCAGAATTTACGAGGTTTTTTTTAAAAAGAAACACGGGAATTGAAGAATTTATTTTAAAATGATAATTTTTTGTTGCTTTTAGACGATTTGCAACTGAAGAAAAATTAATTTGAGGTTGTTATTTGGGGCTTTTTTAAAGAAGAATGTAAGGCTTCTAAAGGAAAATTTCAGACTTTTTTTTTTTTTTTTTTTGAACAGCCAAAGCGATGGTGTGAGTTTGGGGNGCTCTGCCGTGGCCGAGCCGGCGGCAGGTGAGTGCGCACCGGTGCGGTGGGGCCGGGCCGGGTCTCCCGGCGAGTGGCAGCCCCTGGTTTGCAGCCGCGGGGCGCGGCCCTGCCCTGCCGCAGCCGGGCCGGCAGCTCCGGGAGCGGCCCCGGGCAGGAGGGCTGCGGCGGAGGGAGCCGTCCCCGCGGCACCCGGAGGCTCCGGGAGCGGCCCCGGGCAGGAGGGCTGCGGCGGAGGGAGCCGTCCCCGCGGCACCCGGAGCCTTGTCCGCCTGGCAGGGCCCCCCGGAGCGGGGGTCAGCCCCGTGGGGCTGCTAAGTGGGGCTAGGGGGCGGCGAAGGGCTGGCCTGGGGCAGGGCGCCGCAGGAATCCGGGTCCCGTAGCGAGAGGACCGCTTTGGGCGCCAGCGAGACCCCGAGCCCTGGTGCCACCTGCTTGGTGCCGCGCCGGTCGTGCCCCGGGCAGTCGAGCGCCGGGTGCTTTTGCCTTCCACCTGCTCGGGGAACGGGGAGCTGGCAAGGGCATCCCCAGCACCAGTGGCCACCGGCATGGTCCGCCCAGGTCCCCGCTCAAAGGAGCAGCGAAAACACCGGCCAGAGCCCCCAGTGGAGGAGCAGCCGTGGGGTCTCAGCAGCCCCTGCCAGGAGCCTCCTCCCGTCGCGACCTGCATCCGTGGGGCAAAGCTGTCCGTCCTTCCTCCCTTCAGAGACGTCTCCGCCTCCCCGAGGAGAGGGGTTAAATTCCTCGATAAGAGCCAGGCTCCAGCCGCATACTTCTGATGCCTTCTGTGAACTCTGCCGGCAGGTTGGCAGGTTGTTTCGTAACTCCACTTGTGGCCTGCTGTGGGGAGGAGGAGGCGGGGACGGGACGCCAAACTCTTCTCCCTGTTTTTTCCCTGCCCTGCAACAGCGCTTTGGTAAGTGCAGGTTAGAAACCCAAATGTGTGTTCAATTGTGGTGTTTGCACAGAAGAAGGGGTCACTGCTGTGTGCCTCTCAGTCAGAGTGGCTGCTTCTGGCACAACCTGTGACACTATCCACAGCATGGCTGCTTGCAGGAGAAATTAGGACGAAGTGAGTGGAAACGGGTGAGAAATGGTCCAAGAGGGTGAGCCAGGAGCCTTGGCTGTTCCTCGCGGTAAGCCAGGGCCAGCTCCCAGGGATTCCAGTGTTAGCGGCACGCTGGCGAGCCGTGGCCCGGTGCTCTGCCGAGACTTGCCAGGCAGGCACCGGGCCCCGGGAACGTGTGGGAGCACGAATGCCAGAGCTCCGCTGTCAAATGGCAGGGCGCTGGATCCCACCGGGATGGCGCAGCGTTGCAGCACACACCTGTCAGCTCCCCTCGAGGGGCAGCTGTGTGGGGTTGTGTTCCTCATGCGGCAGGAATCGCAGCTTTTCTTAGGGAAGAGAGAACAAATATGTGTGCACATGCTGTATCTGCAGTGGGTAGGAGTGGGAAGCATTTCCAAATGCTGCTTGCCTGCCTTATCAGTCAGTGTTGGTGATGCCTGCTCAGGAAGGGGTTGTGGGGAAGGGGGGACATTCTTACCTTCTGCTAGTGCTCCTGGAATGCCAGGAATCCTTTTCGCTTCCCAGTTATCTGCTGGGAGAGCCTTGAGCATGGTGCCTGGTCTCCCTCTCAGCATAGCTCCACTGGCTTTCCCACACCCTCTTGAATGAAATGGCATGGAAATCGAAAAGCTCCCACAAGTGCTTGCGTCTTCCCAAAGCCTTTCTTCCACTGTTTCATAGAAAGCTGTGAGGCCAGGGAGCACAGCTTGCCATGCCTGCAGGTGCCCAGCACCCCAGAGCATTGAGCACTGGGGGTCCTGCACTCTGAAATTTCCTAGGAAGGGGATGGCAATTGCTCTAACATGTAAAACTCTTTGCAAATGAGTACGAGAGAGACATGGAAATTAGTTCTACCCAGGGCTTGAAGAGGTGGACCCAAGCAAGAGACTCACCTGAGATAACAAAGCAACTTAGGTCTTAAGTTTAATTTATTCTAAATAGATTTTTTTTTTTTCCCCCCTTATGCTTAAAAAAAGCGAGTTATGGCTATTCTCAGGCACTGGGTAGCTTTGAATACCCACAGGCCCCAGTGAGCCTGCTGGGGAGCTTGTCAGGCTTGACCAAATCTTTTGGTGAGGAGTGCCAGCTGGCCAAAGCGGTGCGGCAGCAGCCGGTCTGAATCATCCTGGCTCCCCTGCTCTGTGAAATATGACTTGACTAAAAAAGATAGCGTGGTGGAATTGCTGAAGGTACAGGGATTTACTGCACCTGGGCAAATAGAGGAGGTTCTGTCCTAAAGAATTTTGGATGTTAAATGGAGATGGTGGGAGCTGGTGTTCTCTGGCAACATCGTGTGCATTGTCCACCTCCGTAGTGATGTGTATTGTGGTTGCCTTCACCATCACTACATGCTGCAGGGAAATAGTGCTTGAGTGCCTCGGCTGCCATCCACACTGCTTCACCTCATCCATGTTTTTCCCCATCTCTGTCCTGTCTTGTTTGTGTCTTCCGCTGAATGAAAAACCTCCAGTTGTGGCTTGGAATTGACCCAGGCCAAGTTCTGTTGTTTCTTCATGTGCTATGGGGGTGATGCTTTGGGACCAAGTCCAGACAAGGGGTTAATCCTCCCTCGCTGGGAAGCCATGACACATGTGCCAAGGCTTCAGAGCACAGTATTTTCTGGAGTCATGCGAGGTTGGGTGCTATGGTGAGCTAGGAAGAAGTCCAGGTGCTGCTTGACAATGGGTTGCTCTGTGCCCAAGATTAAATAAAGATGTGAGGGGACACTGAGTGTCAGCTCTGTGTGTATGCATTCTTTTTAAGAACATCTTTTTAAAGGATATTCTTCCATCTGTCCCAACTTGTCTATGCCCTTGTAAACCTGTGTAGTCAAATTAAGGCATAAGTGTGTCTCCACTGAAGGTTTTTAACAAAATCCTATTGTTGCAAATGATTGCCAACATTTTTATGTCCTTCCATTTCTCGGATGCCAATTTCATGAGCTTCTAAAAGTGGCTGATAATCTGGCTTTTTTTGTGGACTGGAGTCAGCACTTTCTTGAGGGCTGGGGTGCTTCCAGATGCCCCAGGCTAGTAGTCTAGAATAACTTGTTGCTTAAAAAAATAGGCATTGAAAAAATAACCTGGAACACTTCTTACCCAAACACATGGATAGATCAGCCCTAAGCTGGAAACTTTCGGGTAATTGAGCACTGCCTGAATTTAGGAAGGCTTTCTCTGCTGTTTCCTAACCCTGCTGCAGCCCAGAACCTGCTGGAGCTGTGTGCACAGTCCTTCCCATGTCCTCCCAGATGTCTCTCGCATAACTGGAAGGACTGATGATGGAATGTCAGAGTGCTCTCAACACAGTTTTGGGGTCTAGAGTCCCCCATGGATGCCCTCCATGATGTTAGACCTGGCACTGTGCTCCTGAGCACAGAAGGGACTTTGGAGGCACCTAGAGCATCCTATAGGAGAGTAGCTATGTTGGCAGGGAGGCCTCCCCCTTTACTCCTTGCTTTTCCTACCATCCTAGGGATGCCATTGGCACCCAGGTGGTGTTGTGAAGCTGCCTGTGTGATTGCAGGGAGAGCACTTATAGGATTCTTGCTGGTTTAATGATTCCTGTTGGGAACACTGCTTTCCCCAGGAAGTGTGAGTGTGCAGAAGGGAGCTGGTCTCTGCCACTGGATGCTTGCCTGAGGCAGCTGATGGTGTGCACCAGGTTTGATGAACACCACAGGCGTCTCTAGATAAGAATAAAGATAGGTTGATTTGTGTTTTTTAGAGGCTTTGTGGTTGCTGTTTTCACTTGCCAATTTTTATTTTCCAAGTTCTGGCAATGTTTGGAGGTGTCAGTGCTCCTTTCTGCAAAGAGCCAAACATACCTGTGGTGGGAATGCTGGGCAGACCAGCTTTTTACCTCTTTGCATGTTGTGATGAGTGCTGGCTGATTCCTGCCACACAAACATACACACATGTACACCCCACCGCCTGCTTCTCTGGGAGACTGCTTAATTGTCAGAAAGCAGCTCATGTTCTCCCTGGGCTTTTGACCTGTATGCCCAGGTCTTTGCTTAATGGTTTGTGCCTGTAGAAAGTCTGTGTTTTCCAGACTTGCTCTCAGGTTGTCTCTTCTTCCTCTTCTCCCTGCCCTGTTTCCTCTGGGACAGGGCTTTCTCAGGGTAGCTTGTCAAGTCCTTGGGGTCCCATCCCAAAGGAGTGGATCTGCAGGGCTAAGCTAGCCTGAGCAGAAGGTTGTACCACATCATACGTGGTCCAAGGTATTCCTTCCTGCCCATCATCAATGTGGAAAAATAAGCTGTATCTGCATAGACATTTGTACCACAGAAAGGATTCCTGTAGTAGTTGGGGGGTGGGGGCAGTTGCTGGATTTTGTCTGGTTTTAAAACCTTTTTTTATTGTTCTTTCTAGTCTATTAAAAATCTTACAAACTGAGCATCATATGTAGTGAAAGGGCATCTTTTCTTCCACTGTGGAAGGGAAACATCCTTGGGATCCAGAAGTGAATGTGCTAGAAATAATGCTTTGAATCTTTTGAGTTGCTGCATGCTGAGGATTAGTTGTCCCTCAAAACTACTTAAGTATTTTTTGGAGTGCTTGAATGTGGTTCAAGGATTGCCTAAGCTGCAACACTGGATTTCATCCTGTCCTTTTTGAATTGGCTTTTTCATGACCTGCTGAGAGCTGGGGTAGGAAGTTCAAAAGGGCATATTTCCCCAAAGCAATCCCAGGTGAGCATTAGTTGTGTAACGGTTAATCTCCTAAATGCTTCAGAAAAAAACAAGGTATTTTTACTGAGTCCCCCTTTCTGCACAGGCAGGAGAGACAGTGCAGTCTCTGGCACCAGTTCCCATCCTATCTTGATCCTTCAAGTATCACTGAGTTCTGGCAGAGCCCTTGACTGCCAGTGTTGGGACCTACATGTGGAGGGAGGTGGAACCCTTTGTTAGGATCAAAACTTCTTCAGCCAAAGGTCCACTGCCTTCCCAGCAAGGCAGTTTTGGGGATTAAAGTTGGCCTTGATCTCTATCACTTGTGGAAGGGCAGTGATTTGTACCCCTGGATTGATGTCCCAGACTGAGTTGCCTCTCCAGAGATATGCCATGACTTTAGTGCCTTAAGAGCTCATTATCTCTGGGTAGGTTTAGGTGGGATTGATAGCACCTCCACCTAATTAATCATGTAGCACATAGTGTGAAAGCAGAGATTTCTAAAATGCCCAAGTGTCTTATCAAAGGTTTCAGCCTGCATTAATTCTGTGTCTCTTGTTTATTTGTCTTTGTGTCTGTGTGAAAGAAAGGAGCCTTTTCAGCTCTCTGCAAATGGTTGTTAAAGGCCTTTTTAATCCTATAAAGTTATAAATAAATATCCATGACAGCATACACCTGCATATTCATCAGTGCATCCTCTTCTCTGGAGATCCAGCAGCATGTCCTTGACATGTGGCTGCTTTCTGAAGCAGGGTAGGAAACCGCAAGTTATTCTGGAAATGGAAAATAAAATCTGGGAGATTTATCCCTGGTTGTGCAATTGCTAATTTGTTAATCACCCCCTCCTGTAGGATGAGAATTGGAGTGGAAAGAGGGTTGCAGGTGGCTGACACCAGCTCTTCTGAAGGAGGCTGGAAGGCAGTTTGGAAGGAGGTCATTTGGCTTTTTTGTGCCGTTGGTCTATTTGGAGAAGAGCTGCAGAGACTGAATTTTTTCCTGCAATCCTATGGAAATGAAATGATTGATTAATTTGAGAGGAGATAAGGAGAGTGCTTGTCTCCACTTGCCAAGGAGCATCTTGTCCTTTGGGTTGGACTGGGTGAGCATCTCAAGGAAGCTGTGCTTTGAGCATCATTTCTGTCTCTTCTGGAGGCACTGGGAGAAATAACTCATTAGTTGGGTTTTCCCCATACTGGTCTCACCCTTGAGCAGTGGGAATGGAAATTCTCTCTCTCCTCTTTAGTTGGTGGGGAATAAGCAGGTACTTTGGAGTATTTCCAAGGTTTGAGCAGGCTCTTGCATCTCTAGATTTGCAATATTCCTCCAGCTTGGGGAATGGGCTGTGTGTAATAATGGAGGAATGTTCACAAATTGCTTCGTAGTTTTACTGATGACTGCTATGCTAGAGGAATGCAGCAGAGATGCTGGACCTGCTGGCATGTGTGTTCCAGGGTTGCGTTTCTGTGCAGATGGCCTGGCAAATACCCCCCAGAGCTTGCCTTTTCAGAGCTGGATTGAGAGTCATCCCCTAAAGACCATGAACCTAATCTAGATCAGCCTAGAGCCCCAAGATACCTAGACCTAGTCCTGCCTCTCTGCTGGGAGCTGTAAACCTAAGTACTACCCCAGCCCATCCTGGGCATGGCATCAGGGCTAGCTCAATAGAAAGAAAAACAGAGCATGGCAGTACAAAAGCCCTTACTCTTTCCTCTCTAATCTGCATATTGTTTCTAATGTTGCTTCTCCCCCTTGAGAAGAAACTATAGATTTACTTGCACATGCTTTCATGAAGTCACTCTTCACATGTGGGTCTTGGGGGGATTGCAGTGGTTACAGGAACAGTAGGTGCTGCTAATGGTTCTCTTGAAAACCTTCATGTTTACGACACACTTTACTAGCCAGCTCTGCCAGCTCTTCTTCCCCCGTGGACAGTACCCATTAGTGCTGCAAGGGAGAAACAGGATGCATTAAGGTGCGAAAGATGATCCTTCCGCTTCCAGGCTGAAACATTGTAATGTGAGTGTGTGCAGTAAGTGGAGGCGGGGAGGGGGGGTTGCTTTTAATATATAATGAGCTTTTGGTTGGTGGCTCATCTGTGGGGTGGACTAACTGGTAACCATCCTGGAAACATCATCGTTGCCTGTGATGCTTGATACAGCTCTCGCTGCTGGCCTGCCATGGCCATAATTCTTAGCTTGTTTAAGAGAGGGGAAAAAGTTTTCTCAGCTTCTTCCCAGTGCTGTTTCTGAAGCCTTCATATGAGTCTGGTGCTGTAGCAGACCCAGAGCCTTGGGTTAAAGAAATGGTGAGAGAAATCCTCACAGGTGGAGCTGGAAGGAAGTGAGTGTCTGACATCAGCCATGGTATGAGCCTCCCTCCCCTAAATCCCTGCCGAAGGCCATCACCCCAAGGACCTTCCCCATCCTGTGTCACAGCCCTGGGCAGTATTTGTCCCTGGCTCTTCCTGCCCTGCTTAACATTGGCCAGCCTCCACAGTCATGTTAGTGTGGGTCTGTAATTTTAGGGAGGAAGTGGAGCAGAAAATCTCCAAGTCTCTATTTTTCTCTTAATGGGGGATTGCTGGCATAGTGCTTGTGGCTCTCCAGAAATCTGCCTCTTTTGGCAGCTCCTGCAGATTCTCATGTGTGGGGCACGTCCCCCTTGGACTGCCCAGAGATTTTGTTGGTGGTCTGTGACTTCAGGCTCAACTTGGGCTTCATCTCTTGAGTATGCAGGTGCCACAGGCCATAGTTTTATTTTGACCTCCTTTGGATGCAAAAAATCCTTGAAAAGTGGATGTAACTTCTGCAGATGCTGAATGTGCATTATGCATCATAGGATGCCCACAGAAGACGCAGCTTGATATTGAAGTGCATTGGAGCTTGGGGGTGTATTTAGGCTGGGGTCTGTCCATGCATCTATGTTAAAACTGCACCTCAGGTTAAATTACTGATTTCAGTAACTTGCTGATTTTTGAGGGGCTTGCTGTCAGGCATGTCATGTCAGACTGGGGAGCTGGGTGGGGGATGATGGGTGAACCAAGGATGTGGTGGTTGTTATGGCCACCCCTAAGTTAGCCACTTGGGTGTGAATTAGAGCTCCACGCCTGCTGCTTCCTTGCTCCTAGGTGCTTGTAGTTACCTTGCATAAGAGCTGGTAACTTCGATAGGCCTGGGGGGTGAGTAATGCTTGCACATCCTCCCTGTGACAGTGGAATAGTAAAGAGCTTCCTTTCTGGGCTGTGACCACTCTGGTAGGACTCGTTTGTCACCCTTGAGTGCATTTAACCCCTGTCAGTGCTTTGTGCCATGTTGAAGGAACCCATTCGGAGCCCTTTGTGGGTGTCCTGTCAGCATTCTGATGGCCCACATGCTGAAGGACAGAATGACAATCTCTTTGGTGCTTTGCACCAGGCCAGGGGATGTGTTTCTTCAAGATTCTGGCGTCAGCATCCTCAGGATAAGCTGGCACTGTGGAAAGGTCCTGCACCAAGTTGCTCTAAGTGGGGGCCTTGCCTGATGCTCCTGAATGTGGTAACAATGCCCATCAGTGGTCGCCAGAGTCTGCTGCGCAGACAGCTCGTTCGGAGATGTTGAAGGCCATCTCTGCCCAGAATTAGGAACTGCCAGCTCTGGAAATGCCACGTCCTCAACCCTCGCCGTGGCTGATCTCTGCCCAGTGCTGAACCTGCCAGCAGTGTCAACCTTGAATGTAGCATCACCTTCTGGCCTGGAATGGACATGACATGGAAAGCCCAGCAGAGCCACTTGATCCCTGTAACAGCCCGGCTGTGGAGAGGTGATGCCGCTGCTGAGACAGGAGGACCCAGCTGATGGTCTGGAGGGAAACCTGGACCATGGTTCATCCCCTCCAACCTGCTTCAGAATGAGTGTTGTCAGGAGGCTTTGGTTCTTTATGGATCTTCTCTGTGTTGAGTCACCTCTCCACACCTGAGTAACAGGGAGGCGTCTCCCCAACCAGAGGTTTCAGCAGGTGGGCAAGTGCTGTCTCTTCCCTGTGGTGCCCAGGAGGTGGCCCCACTGCTTCGGGCAGTGAGAGACTTCAGGAAGTATTAAATAGCTGCTGGATGCGTCACCGCAGCAGTTGATCCAGGGCAGTGAGTCACAGCAAGCCTACCAGTCCTCTGGCATGGAGGATGGTGGCATGCGGCCACCCCTCCCCTCCCTGCTCGCTCTTTACTCATGTATTGGTTTATTTTCTGATTCGTGTTCCTGGGATGGCATCAGATGGGAGAGGAGCAAGAGGATCAGGTTCCAAGTAGGAATAAAATGACTGAGAGTACTCCAGCATTTTCCTGGAGTGTATAAAAACAGATGCAGGGTTGCTATTCCCTGTGGATACCTTGGTGGTTCATAGATGGTGGGCTCATCACAACCTGCTCTCAAGTACAAATATTTTTTTATTAACTATGAGTCTTTATGACCCTATCCCCAGCCCAAATCATGTCCTGACAGGCTGGTCTTATAGATTCTTTTCAGTTTTAATTAGGCTTTCTGGGAAGCATTCCATGTGGCTCTGCTTCCCAGCCACCTGGCCCTGTACCCAGCTCCCTGCCAGAGGGTGGACACAGGGAGGTGAGTGGACCCGTAGAAATGCATGAAACCTTAGTACTAGTCAAAACTTTTATGATGGTCCTAGATGGTCCTTGTTAGGAACTCTGGTAAGGGATTTTGGAATGCTTTGGGATTTGGGTTGCAGGTGGCCTTGCTGTTGAGTGCAAGAAGGGTGTTTTTTTCTGAACTAGATTTTTTTTATTCTTGTATATGGCAAAATGTGGTAGAAAGGCTCTTGCAAAGTGCTTGCAATCCCTGACTGCAAAGTGCTATCTCAGGTTTTGAGAGACCCTCTGGGGGACATGGCAGAGGTCCCTGCAAATCCGTGGTGGTAGGGAGGGTGACTTGGCTGGACATGTATTATTTTAGGTCCAGGGAGATCACTGAACCCTGGTGAGTCCCACCAGCTATCAGGATGGCAGTTTGCAGGAAAAAAAGTGTTTATCCTCCTGCGCATGCAAAAATGCTGCTTCATCTCTTCTTCCTTTAGCCTGACAGTTTCGGGGAGGCTGGGAGACAGCAGCACTAGGAAGCAAAATAAAGCTGCAAGATCTCAGAGACTTTTTTTTTTTGTATCAGCATTTGAAATTCCAACTCTCAGTTAAGAAATCTGTTGAAGTTGTGGAATGAATCATCCCTACCTTCAATTCTAGGACGTATCACATGGGGACAGGAGCAGAAAATTAGTCATTTTTTTCATCTGCTTCCAATAAAAACTGTTTAGAAATCCATAGTGGTGGAGTGGCAGGGGAAAGAATGAAATGAGTGGCTTTTGGGAGCGGCCGTCACGCGTGCTGGCGCCTGCAACCACCTGCTTGCTTCCTTGGTGCTGTTTTGGGGCAGTGGCAGGGCCTGGCAACTGCCCTGCACTTCTGGTTTGTGATCAAAGTGACCTCCCAGGGCAAATACAAACTGGCAGCTGGAAACCTGCCTCCCTTTGAGAAGCTGCTCTTCCCCAAGGAAAGCAGTGCTTGCCGAAGGAAAAGCCCATTTTTTTTTTTTGCTACCTGGTGGTGTAACAAAGATATCCACTATTAATGCAGGGGGTTGGCAGCAAAACTCAAGAAGAGGAGGGTCATATTTGCAAGTGGAACAATGAAACTGTCCCCCAGCTGTTGGTTTTTTTTATGGCTGATGGTAAAGAGCTGGGTGGGCTACAGCAGAGGTGATGCTGGGGGTGAGGTGAAGGTTTTTAGGTTTATTACCTGGTGGATTTTTTTGAACTAGGGTGACATTGACATGGCATGCTGTGTTAAGGTTGTGATGTCCCTCCCGAACAGGAAACAGAGGGTGCAAGGAGAATTGCAGGTTTCCCCCTGGGTAAGAATGAGCCTTCATCCTGTCAGCTCCCCCATGATCCCAGGGCTTTAGGGGAAAAGGGGCAGCTGGGCTAGTTTTGGGTAGGAGCTGATCCTCCCTTGGAAGGAAAGAAGGAGGGAAGGCAGGGGAGGGAGCAGTCCCCAGCTCTATTTAGCACCCCCTCCAAGGGACAGATGATATCCTATATCTGGCAGCGAGCTGAGGACAATGACTCCAAAAAATCCGTGGTTGTTGCAGTGAGTGATCAGTGAACAGGGTCCCCCTGTGCTTGCAGGGCTCTAAGGAGAAAATAACATTGACTGGATTTCGGGGTGCTGGGGAGTGGGAGACATGCAGCGAGGAGGACGCCCTGGCTATTATTTTTGGGGGAGGTTTCCACTCAGAGGAGAGGAGAAACTGGCTGCCACCGCTCCCAGCTTTTTGGCAGCGGTGTGCCACGTGCTGGGTGCTGGTAAATGATTGCCAGGGAACGCCAGCCAAGGCGGGGCTGGCGCTTGGTGCCGGTTTTGAACACAGACAGGTGCCTGGGACCCGTGTGCCAGCAGCCATCCTGTTCCCACAGCCCGCAGTGTTCGGCAACCACTGGATTTCTTGAGCGAGGTGAGACCCTGTCGTTTGACTCAACAAGCTGGGTTGTTTTTCTTATTTATTTTTAAGCTCCTGATCTCCTTACCGGGTCATGGCACAGGAGGCGGGATTTGATACTAACTGGGTCCCTGGCAGGGGGCAGGAGGATAATGCTCCCCCGGGATGCATTGCCACTCCGATTTTGGCATTCGGCTGCTGCTGATGGGGGGCTGAAGTGTGTGTGTGTGTGTGTATTGCTGTACGACAGTGGCTTCAGGGTGAGCTGGGTGGTGCCGCCGTGGCACCTGGACTTTGCTCCATGCTGGGGGACAGTTGCAGCCGTGAATACACAGGATAGGGGGAGCAGTGCCAAAACCCAGCTTAAAATTAAATTGGGCCAAATCTTGCAAACTTTCATGAGTTTAGGCTCATGAGGAGGTCAATCGAACCCAAGGTGCCCTTTATCCCCACGGGTTTTCCCCAGTTGCTCAGCTAAGGCAAACATGAGCTCAGCGCTGAGGTATTTGCGGTGGCTGCTCTATGCCCACATTTCGGAGGTGGGCTAGGAGGTGACACCAACAGGACCTGGCACCTGCGTAGAACAGCCTCACCAAGGCGTGTCATCCCTGTTTTCTCCTTGCATTTCTCACACCATGATTAAAACTCCTTTTCACCGGAGATAGGACCCTTCAAGCCTTCCCTTTGATTACTCAAGTAGGCGACAAAAAAGTAATGAAGTAGTGGTGTTTAACCTGAGGTCAAGCTTTCTCACAGTCTGACTGCAAGCTTGGGACAGCTGGAGCTGAGGGATGGAGGGGCTGCATCCAGATGGGTCAGGCTGGGAAAGCAGTTAGTGCCCCTTTGGACAGGACTGGAAATTTCCTGTCCATGTTCCTCCATCCAGGGCTTTCAGACAAGACTGATACTACCAAAAACAGTGTTACAGGGAGAAAAACATACATTTTTGCCGTGTTTGAAAACACTGTAAGCTCAAATGTTTGAGTTCTTTACAGCTTGTGCTTAATTCATTTTTTTATGATCACTGCAGTTGGAAGAGGCAGGAGTTAGGTGAGCCCAGGTTAGCAGGTGTTGTTTTAAGCTAGAAGGAGCTGCTGGTTTGGAGTTGAGCTTGACCCCTGTGTTGGTCAGAGCCTGGACTTCATTATGGATGTTCATGCTTGGCTCCCCCTCCCAAACCCAACTTCTGGTCATGTTTTTGTGCAGAAAGAGGCTTTATTTTAATTTCTTAATCCCTCTCTGATAAATTGAGATGGAAGTAAATAGATTAAAATGTGCATTATCTGCACCTTCCCTCAATATCCCATTGCAAAAGCAGGCAGCCAGAGGTTTCTCTACCTTTTCCAATGTTTTTTTGGAAAATCCTCCTGTGCCACACTGTCAAATTGTCAGAGAAATTGCAGTGGAAGTCCAGCAAACGCGTTAACAGTCTGTGCTCACAGCAGAAATAACCTGGGCATCTTCTGGGCACTATGCACTCCCACAAACCCCATCATTTTCCACCACAGGAAGATCTGGACCCACTGCCCAGACATAAAGAAAAAAAAATTTAGTTTTCTTTTCCTTTGCAGATGAATATCAGTGCTTTAATAACATCAACAAAAAGACAATCTGTGTGCAGGGCAGCAGCAAGCAACTTCTTGGCCTGGGATTCACTCATGAGATGATGATTTAATGATGCTGCTTTTCAAGTGTCTTGTATTCCTCCTTAGTGGCTTGGGATGGAAACATGCTTTCTTTTCTCCCCACAGGCAGCCTGTCCTGCAATGACCCAGTGCACCTGAGGCCTGGCAGCTGGGGGGATGGAGCTGAAGGTCTGGGTGGATGGGATCCAGAGGGTTGTGTGCGGTGTCTCGGAGCAAACTACCTGCCAAGAAGTGGTCATCGCCCTGGCGCGGGCCATCGGTGAGCCATCTCCATCTGCTGGTGGGATGCCCCTATGCAGATTGGGCATCTGCCAAGGGGTTGCCCCAAATGCAGGAGCTTTCTGGGAAGAGGATACCTTGAGTGGGTGGGGGTCCTGCTCTGCGGTGGTGGGGATGCCTCAGCACTGCACTGCTGGGCACTGATTTCCCTGTCTGATGTGGAACCTCCTCCTGGCAGGTCAGACGGGCCGCTATGTGCTGGTGCAGAAGCTGCGGGAGAAGGAGCGGCAGCTGCTGCCACTGGAGTGCCCCTTGGAGTCACTGGCCAAGTGTGGGCAGTATGCCAACGATGTGCAGTTCATCCTGCGGCGGACGGGCCCCAGCATGGCCGAGCGACCCTCCTCAGAGGGCGCTCCGCAAGCTCCCGAGAGGACGTTCATCCGGGCCAGCTTGCCCATCAAGCCCAGGCTCAGCAGTGTGGATGCACCCCGTTCTCGGGAGCCGAAAAAATCCATGACCTTCAACTTGGGTCCTACAGGCTCCAGTGACCCGTTCAGCATGAGCCGATGGAGGCACCAAGCACGGGAAGGGATAGACTTGGAGGGTGGTGGGATTGTCCAACCCTCCAAGGAGGAGCTGTTTAGGAGGGTGCTGCAGCAGCAGGAGCAGCTGCATTCTTTGGAGGCCCATGGGGACACCCTGGAAATGGACCTACGGCTCTGGGAGCGCAGCCGGCTCACCGGTCAGGAGAATGAGATCCTCTATCTGGAGCAACTGGTACAGAGGAATGAGACAGAGCTGGGCGAGGAGGAATTTTGGCAGAGCGAGCTCCGGCTGGAAAAGGAGTGTGAGCGGGAGCGGCAGGAGCGGGTTAGGAGCCTGCGGGCCAGCCTGGAGGAGTACACCCAGAGGATATATGAGCTGAGTGTCCGAACTGAAGCCCTGCAGGAGGAGATCCAGTGGGAGATGGCTGAGAGGGCCAAGAGGGGGAAGGAGATCTCTGTGCCCAGCCCCATAGAGCTGGAGGACATGGCCACCAAAATGAAAAGGGACCTGGAGGCCAAGGTCAAGCAAGGCACCCAACTGGAGAGCAACCTGGCCAGTGTGGAGAAGGCCCTGGAAGAAGCTGAAAAGAACCTGCAGGTAGATAGGACTGGGTTGAGCCACCCTATGGAGGGGTGGGGGAGGGAATGGGACCAGCTTTCCAGCCACATGGAGCAATGGGCTGAGTGGGATTGGTTACCTCACCTGGGCAGTGAATATGGCAGTGGGTGCATGGGGGTGGCTCAACAGCACTTGAGAGGGACACCACCACTCTCTCCTGGCTGGCACAGGGTCTCACACCCATCATCCTGCATGCAAGCTGCATCCAGGCTAAGGCTTCTGCTGACTGGTGCACAGGGAGCACAGCATCACCCTGCTCCAGCATAGGCAATGGTGCCGGAGAGCAAGTGGTGTGGGGTTGGTGGCATTGGCACAAGGGTTGATGTCATCTTAGATGAAGGAATTGCAGAGGGGATAGCATAGGTCCCTGTGGTGCCTGTGCACGAAGCCTTTTGACCCTGCAAGCTGTTTCAGGGGCTCAGACTCATGGTGGGGGGCTGCGCAGTGTGGAGATGGCAGCTTGGGCTGAGCTGTGATGCTGCCCCAGCTCACCTGTTGCAGCCCCCCAGCATCAGAAGGTAAAGGGGCTGCGTGACTTCTGCCTTCCACCCATCAGCTCCCCTTTGACGGAGCAAAAACTGAGAACTTTCAGCCAGCCGGGCAGTTGGTAGATGCCTTTTCCAGGCTGGCCATGCTTCCTGCATCTTACCTTGAGCATCTCATTTGTGCTCTACATCTCCCAGCACGGCAGAGGCCGCCATTTGACGGCTGCTCGCACCCTCTTGTGGAGATGCAGCAAAGCAGGGCTGTTCCCAAAACGCCTTCTTCACCCCCACTGCCTGGGCACTCCTCCTCCTGCAGGCCCTCGGAGAGAGGCGGCTGAGCCACGGTACCCCTGAGGTCCCCACCTCTGGCTCTGGCAGACTGAGCCCCAGCTGGGGGAGCAGCCCCGGAGGATTTATGCCAGCTGGCTTGGGGACACAGGGCGGAACACGCGGCTCACCCTGTCCCCCCTCGGTGTGTGTTTTGCAGGCCCAGACCCAAGAGCTGGAGGAGTTAAATAAGGAGCTGAGGCAGTGTAATTTGCAGCAGTTTATTCAGCAGACGGGGGCCACGGTGACCGTCCTGCAGGCCAGGTCTGAGGAGGATGCCCAGCTGGAGCTGAGCCCGAGCGAGCTGCCAGCCTACCGGAGAAACGGAGGTCAGCACGCTGCCGCTGGCTCGGCCGCGGGGGCTGCTCTGCGGGACCCCTGCCCGCTCCCGGCCTCCTCCTCCAAGGGGGTCAGTCCCAAAGCTGATCTGCTCTGCCCTGGGCACTGAGGTTATGTAGCAGGGACTGAGTTTGGTGCTGACACGGCAGTCAGTCACCACTCCAGGGGAGTCTCTGAGCTTTGTCAGCCGTGGGGTTCCTTCCTCCTCCCCACTGAAGCTTGGGGGCTGCTTGTAGACATGCTCAGGAGTCTGATCCTGCAGTGCTGCTTTTGGGGCTGAGGTAGCCGCAAGGAGCTTTCCTTCCCAGAGTTGCTGCATGTCACCACAGCAGCTATAGCAAAGAGCAGGTGGATGAGGGCCAGCATCAGTCCCTAGGGGTTGTGGGCTGGTGGGGACAGGCTCTGGCTGCTGATGACCTATTTGTGTTTGGCAAGGGCAGGGTGAGCATGGTGCCCAGGGCCATGTCCGCATCCTTGTAGGAGTGAGAGGAGGCAGTGGGGGGCTCTCCTGGAAGGGGACCTGATCGTTTCTCCTCCAGAGCACCCGGAGCGGGTGGCATGATGGCACTGTGGCAGCTGTGCCCAAGCAAGTGTGGGAGGCATAAGCCCTGCCTAAGCCAGGTGTCTTTCCCCATCCTGTAGGTTTTCTTCCCTCCACTGGTACAGACTCGCCTCCCCGAGTCAGCACCAAGCAGCTCCTCAACCATCACAGGACCCTGCCGGAGCCCATGGTGTCCAGCCTGAACCCTGAGGGTGCGTATGTCCCAGTGGGGCTCTGGGAGCACAAGCTGGTCTGCAGAGGATGGGTGGGAAGGGGGAGAGGCTTTTGCTGCCCAAAATGGGCTGTAGAGAGCAAGCGTGTGCTGGTAGTGGGAGGCCAGAGCTATTTATAGATGCCATTAGGAAGCACAAAGCTCACACTCCAGCAGTCTCTGCTCTGCTGCCAGAGGCTCAGACGCTGGTAGTCCAGTTCTCTGCCCTGCCGTCCTCTCTCCTGCCACTCTGCATCCCCCAGGGCTAAGACCTTGCTGTGGTTAGGATGGGGGTAGTTTGTCTCCAGTCTTTTACAGGAGTTACTTTTGCTCCATCTTAATGACCCCAAAACCCTTTCTACCTCCTGTGACTTATTTCACCTTGCATCTGTTTTATGGACAACAAAAGCAAGCTGTGGTGTCCCTGCCCGCCATGGCGATGCTGCCTCCATCCTGGCATCCTTTTGCCACCCACGCCACCATTGCCTCAGCAAAACCCTACTGCCATCCTCACAGACCATTACATCCAGCCCCACCTTACTGGCCACTACACCATCTGCATGTCCACCTCCCAGTCCAGGCTTAGCATTTGCATGCATCCTGTCTTCTGCTCCCCTTTCTGTGAGCACTTGCCCACCATGGTGGGATTGCTCAGGTGTTATTTTTCTCTTGTCTTACAGTTGTATCAACCAGGCAGAGCATCTGGAGGTAGAATGGCCCAGGCAGTGGAAGATCAATTGCCTTGAAAGTGTAACTGTATAAATAAACCATATTATATATATATATATATTTTATATTTTTTTTTTACTGCTTTATATCGTGAATGGATGTGGACGGCCAGACAGAGTATTTTTACAGACTATAAAATAAAACCAGAGACTGACGACACAAAGCCACCCTCTTCCCCTGTGGATGGAAATGACCCCCTTCTATATTTTTTAAAGCAGTTTCTATATTCAACAGAAAACAGTAGTGCTCCCCACTCTGCGTAGCCTCCTCAAAAGAGCCATCATGCATTTGGAAAAGTCCTTGTTCCTTTGACTGGGGGAGTGAAGACACAGTGGAGACCTGCCTGGAAACTCACCTGGATGGAGCAAGTCCACAGATTTTACAGCATCTCATCACAGCAAGCAGGGCCATGACAAACAGCCTCTTTACTGGCTGCACGGGAGGCACAAGAGCAGCTTTAAGACCAATTTCTGCCCCCTCTTTTTTTATATATAAGAGACCTGTAGTAGAAACCCATTTGCCATGATGCCATGGACCATGCTTCAAAGGAGGAATGGAGCACAGAGCAGGAGCTTGTTTTTCTTAAACCCACTTAGTTTTTCAACTTGTTCTTAAAATAAAAAAATTGTAGAATTAGCCCTTCCCTGGTGCTGGTGTGAGTGGGGAGCAGGACCAACACACT
The DNA here is from genome assembly GCA_013399695.1 of Formicarius rufipectus. NCBI lineage: Eukaryota > Metazoa > Chordata > Aves > Passeriformes > Formicariidae > Formicarius > Formicarius rufipectus. The sequence goes on from VXAU01005292.1 coordinate 1,171,531, forward strand.
CTTGGTGGCGTGGTTTTGTTTTGTTTTTTAACTTGATGGCCAGTAGCTACTGTTTTGTTCATCTGTCCCAGTGGGTTGCCTTGTATTTTAATTGCAAAACCAAAGCGGTTTGGGGAGGGGATGAGTTTGTCCATTTCCCCAAACCTGTTTTCAATACATCATATGCAAAAAATGTGACTTGGGCACAGCATTCACCGTAAAACCCCACTTTCCCTGTGCGAATGTAATCCTGTGTGCCGCAGATCCAATTTTCAATAAATCTTTGGGAAAGGATTTGAGTGAAGTGAGTGTGCTGTTGTGGGCAGGGTGAGCCATCCCTGCCGGCTCCTGGTCTGGTGCCTGATGGACACATCCAAGTGGTTTGCACACCCTGCAGCTGTCTCCTTCGTTTCCAAGCCATCTCTTTCTATTTGCTGAATTAAAACTGTAAGTATTTTATAACCGAGTGAATCTTACACACACAGTGCTCCTTTCTTCTTTTTTTCTTTTTTAAATCACAAAGTGCCTTACAGCCGGCGGATGCAGCTTGTCTCCGGTGAGATGTGGCCATCTCTGGGATGAAACATGACAACATTTTAATAATGCACAGCAGCAGCTCGGAGCATTTTAGGACAGGAGGCAAAGGGGGTGGTGCTTGGCTGCAAATAGGAGCAGGTAAGGGGAAACCTCCCATTTGCCTTCCAGCCCCTTTGTCTGCACATGGATAACAGCAGCCAAGAACGTCAGCTCTAGCTGTCCATCAGCATCTCCCTTGAGATGCTTCTAGGCTCTGTCCCTGGGCACATGGCTCTCTCAAAGCCAATTTTCAAGGTGCCACAACAGCCCAGCAGGTTGGTCAAGCAATATTGAAGGATTGAAGTTTGTTTTGTTGGGAGATCACTGGTACAGCTGTGTCTTCAGGTTACAGCTGAAAAGCTGCCACAGTGGGGAGATGCAGTTTCAAAGTTGTCTTTTGTGAATTGGGGCTTTTAGGGGTGTTTTGTGGGGGTTGTTTTTCAAGTTCCTCCTCACTCCGCTCTGTAAACCATGTATCTCAGGGAAGATTAGTTTAAAATGTTTGCTCCATGCAGCTGCATCTAGTTTCTCCTGTTTGGTTGCCTTTTGGACTTTGTACACTCATTTTTTTGGACTTCCTTGCTTTTAAAAAGATTCTGCCTTGCTAAGAAAAGTGGAGGACAGTGGTCCCTCAGTGCTGCTGGGAAGAACACACAAAAAGTGGGTTCAGAAAACTTGCTTGCCTTGGACATGGCCAGATTTTGGGGTGTTCTGGGAAGTCCGCTGCATGCCCTGAAAAACTGACCTCCACAAGTTAAAATCTGGATCTTTCATTTTTGGGGCTACAATTTGTAGCCTTGTCTTCTGCAAAATAATGAAGAGAAAAGGGTATTGCTTATGGCACTTCCCATTGGGAAAAGTGGACAGAAAAATAATTTGAATCTGACTGTGTGGGGGATTTTTGCCCTCTGTTTGGTTTTTTTTGTTGTTGTTTTTGTTTGTTTGTTTGTTTTGGTTTTTTTGCGGTTTACTTCTGTTCAGTTATGATCTCACAGGCCAAACCAGCACCAGTATTTCCTGGAGGGAGGCGTGGGAGGGTGTGGAAAATAAAGGTTTAAAATACATATATATCACAGCAGATCTTGGCCCTTCAGCTGATGCCCCTTGACTGGGATGCAGAATTTGGAACTGTTATGTGGGATGGGAGACACTGTAACTCAACCATGTCCCCCACTGAGGTCTGATAATCAGGCAGGGTAGTAGGAAGAGTAGTGTGGCCAGAGCCTAACTCTTTGTTTCCTCAGCTCAAGACTGTGGCACTTTGGAGATTGTCTTCATTTTGTGTCCTACAAACCACGGCCCAGCTGCTGCCTAGGCAGCAGCATTTTGTACAGCAATAAATTACTTTGATTAACACCTCTGTGCCTGCTGTGGTGCACGTGGCAGTGGGGGAGAGGCGTTAATCAAACCCACACGTTACCTCAGGAGCTCCCCAGCCCTGGGTGACCTATATTCCTCCTGGCACGGGGGGCCTGCGATGGCAGGGCGAACGTGCGGGTCCCCGCGTGTTATTTAACCGAGTGAGGCTCAATACCCACTCCGGCTCTCCCGCCTTCCGCTTTTATCTGCTCTAAAGTCTGTGTCAATAATACATTTCTGCCATTGAATATTTTATTGATGGTTTGACTTTTTTGCTGCTCGCAATTCCCATTTCAAGGCTGCGTGATTGTTCCTAATTAAAATTTTATGCCCTGGGACAAGCCTTCTTGCTACAGTGGAGACGCTGCTGTCCTTTTCTAGGCCACTACAGAGCAGTAGGAAGGAATTACCCATTGTTATGAGATTAAAACAAAGAAAATAAATTATTGTTTTTCCCTTGAAAAACAAACCAAAAGCCCAGCGTACGACGCGTACTAGGGAGGGAACAACTGGCTCGTGGGCAAGGCAGGGATCCAAGCGTGTGGGGTGGCTCGAGGATGCTGTGCCTGGCTGAGCAGGGACTTGTGTCCCTGTGTCCCTCAGGCGCTGTGGGCAGCTTCTTCCTTCCCTGTAGTGGGCGGGAATGGGATTCAGAGCTTCTCTTTGCTCAGATGCATCTCACTACTGGCTCCAGTGCCACCCAGAAATCACAAAGCAAAGGATATACCTGTTGTTTTTCACTGATGATCAGCTCTGGCTTTTTGCCTTTTTTTTTTCCCTGATGGTCAGCCCTGGGTTTTTGCCTTTTTTTTTTTTTTTTTTTAAATAAATCTGCAGGCTCTGTCAGCACAAGGCACCATTCAGGAGAGTAATTCAGCCACCTCCAGCCTTCCTGGAGTTCTTTTCCTCACTGCATTACCTAATTTTTAATTTATTTTTTTTTTTTAAATATTGCAATAGAAAAATGGCTGCCAGCTCCTCACCCATCTGCCCTGGACTGTCAGCTCCTTAGGCCAGGCATCCTCTGCCTGGGGGTAGGTTTCTTAAGACACTTGCACCACCCCCAGTTAGCAGTTGTGGATTTGTGTGAGTTTCTCAGTGTTTGGATTTTTTTTTTCCCCCCTAAATTTCATTTAGAGTCCTAGAAGCATTTGTGCTGTCTCCCAGCCCCTGAATTTGGCAAGCAGTTTTTAAAGCACACACTTCAGCTCCAGTTACATAAGGAAAGGTGTGAATGTCTGGAGGAGAAAATGCCTGTTGGCTTTGCTCCCCAAGTGGTGTCCAGATGCTGTGCTGCTTACTCCTGGGCGCACAGCTTCTACCAGGGTAGCTCGCTGCAGATGGAGAACTGTTTGAACTGGGGTGCACGTACATGCAGGGAGCATTGTCTGCTCTCCTATGATGATTTTTCTCTCTCTGTCCCAGAGTACAGACTGAGTGCATTCTACCTTGCCCTGGAAAAAAATAAAAATCAGAAAGCACCAGAGGAGGTTGGGAAATTTTCTTGTTTATGGATGAGCAAGTTTCTCTCCCAATGGAGCCTCCTGCCAGCAGAAATTTTTTTTTTTTTTTTAATGTATTATATAAGTCCCTGCTTGTATTTAACTAACTGACTTCCTCTTAAACAATTCATGTACTCCTTCTATTCCTCACAAGCCAGCTTGCTCCTTCAGTGAGGCTCACCACGTAGGGCCTGCCACAGGGACATGTTACACAGAGAACATGACAGGCGCTTCTTCATGTGGTGCTTGGAGGGTTAGGCCTGCTCACTTCCCTCCATGAAGTGCTGAAACAAGAGAACAAAATCTTTGAGGAGCACAGAGAGTCCCTTCTGCTCCATGGGCCTGATGTTCTGTGCCTCCTGTAAGGTACAACTCTGCCTCTCAGCAAAAATGTCACAGCATCAGTTCTGAGAGAGAGCAGCTGACTACTCTTTTTACCAAGTTAAGTATCACCTTACAGATCTGTTTATTAGCTACTGGAAAATGTGAAATTAAGGGGCATCATAGCCCTGGTGTATTTTCAAATCACTCAGGAGCACTCTGGACTAGGGCAGGAGGGAAGGCACTGATGCTGGTCCTTCTGCTTGAGGGACAACCAGGTCTTATTCTGCTTTCCTCTTCAAGTCACCTTCCCTGGCTGCAGAGGCAAAATAAGAGATGGTCTGGGAATGCAGCACATGAGACACATCACTGAGAAGGCACACCTTTCCCCTTCAGCTGGTCTGGCACCCTGAAGTCCAGTAATCAGCACCCGAACACTGGTTTTGTACTATTTATTGAATACTTCAGGTGATAGCGTAGCCAGGTTGGTTTTGAATACCACCACAAGAATGTTAAAAACAGGAATGGAGCTGTATGTTCCCCTGCTTACTGGAGACACACCAAAAAAGGCAAAAACAAACAAGCAAACTTCACTTCAACCCCCTTGCTTTGCTTACTGGAGCTGAACAGGATGGTTCCATAGGTAGCAGGAAGTTGGAAGCATTCATACCACAGTGCTACTCATGGGAACTGGGACAAGTCTTGCCAGATGACCTGCAGAGCTGCTTCTGCCAGTGGCATCTCCAGGGGTTAGTCATCAGACATCACAGTCCCAAACACAGGGCTCTTTCTTTAAAGAGAAACAGAGCACCTTCATTTTCAGATGCAGGTTTGTTACATGCACAGTCACCTATGAAATGGCATGGTAGGGGACTGAGGGCTTCTGCTCTCACGCACAGTTGTACACAGGTGGATTTTGCACCAGGTTTCCCCCTCTCCCTACTCTCCCTGTGGCTACACGGTGCTCCTGCCTGCTCCAGAGTAGCAGTGGGAAGATGCTGTAGTGCAGCTAGGGAAGAAAAAACCATTCCAGGGCTGAAACAGCTGTGAACTTGTCTGCCCTCCCCACCTCTGCCCTGCCCCATCAAAAAAAAGGCCTATTCTTTTTCTGAGAAAGCACAAAAGCAGCTTTGGTAAATTCAGTTAGTTTTCCTCACTTTCCAGCATCTTTGAGCATCCTAGACTCACTGTCTGCATGGGGCATAGGGGGAGCTGATTTTTCTTGCAGAAGAGCAGATGCTTTTCTGGGACTCAGAGAAATGACAAATACAAGCAGGCAGGAGAGATGGGGACAGGCAAAATTCCTCAGTAAGAGACTTTACCCATGCAGCGGACATTGCTCTGCCTTCTGTGCAATTAACTACTTACTGACCAGAGTGCTGCCAATTCCTTCAGATCAAGCTTATCCAAGGGTCCAGGGCTACATGGGAGCAGCCCAAGCAAGAGGGAGAATACCCAAGTCCTTTCAAGGAACCTTGGCAGGCTGTGGTGAATCCTAGCTGATAATAGGGACTCGAGCTGACACTAAAGCTGTGCTGCTCTTCAAAAAAGACTTTTCAACTATCCAGCTTCTTCACCAGCCCAAAAATCACAAGAGAGAACTTTGTAGGAGAAGCCATCTGCTTCGTCACTTCCTCCATTTTTAGTGACAGCCACTCCTGGGTCGCTGGAAGAGTCCCTGCCTGGCTCGCCTTCCTGTTCCTCGGGGCCATGAAGTCAGAGGTCCCTGCGTGACATCACAGCACGATCATGCAAGGCAGCTCTGCAAACGCCCATCCAAGGCGCCAATAGAACCCTGGCACGAGAAGCTGAAAGCAGCAACCAAAGGTGAAGAGTGGCATAGGAACTACAACGAAAAAGGAAAGTGAGGCTCGTCTCTGCTTTTCGTTTAACAGACCAGAGAGTGTCTCCTTAAATGTGACTCATACAGGGCAATACTAAGCAGAGTTTCTTCTATTAACACACCCTTGGCAATAGCAGTCCAGTTAGTCACTGACCGGGTATCAAGACGTCAGTGGCCAGGATGATGCGTCTCTTTAACTTGGTACTGAGTCCACTAGCACTTATTTGCTTTGGAGAAGAGTGGGGGAAGAGAGAGACGGAGCCACGCCATCCCTCCTGAGCAACTTTACCACCAACTATTCGCACCCACATGCCGACACGGCCCGTTCCCTTCCTCTCTGCTTCCTCGGGACGCACCGAGCCCTGCTGCGAGAAGCGTGCGCTCTTGTCCCGCTCCGCCGTGCAGTGCGGCCAATCGCGGGGCGCTCCCGACGGATGTCGGGGGTCCTCAGCGCCGAGGGCAGGGAACCGCTGGAGACGGGACAGCGGCGCTGGATGGAGGACGCCGACTCCTTGGCACGCCGGAGCCTCTCACCGGGGTGGCCGGGAGGAGAGGCGGGCGTCGAGGCACCGAGGCGCGGGTCGGTGGAGGCGAGGCGGCCGCACAGCGATGTCCGAGGAGCAGGTTAGCCGCTGTCACACGCACAGTGGAGTCGCCGAGAGCACAATGTGCGTTAGTCAGTGGCTCACCTGCTCCTGGAGGGTGACGGGGGGGCGGCGGGACCCGCCTGAAGCACAGGACACACCGGGCAGCGCGAAGGATGGGGTGCGGGGGAGCCGCGCCGTGCCCGGGCTCCGCAGCGCGCCGGGCTGCAGCTCCGCGGTCCCACTCTCGGGACAGGCTCGCCCGTCCAGCCCCGGGGCCAGCGGTGCCCCGCAGCTCCGGAACGGGGTTGGTGGGGTGAGGGG
>VXAU01005292.1:1181479-1302831 GCA_013399695.1 Formicarius rufipectus
CCCGGGCCGAGGGGGTTTGGTGGAGCGGCCGCCCCTCCCCCCCAGCCCCCCTTCCCCCGCCCCGGTGCGGACCTGCCCGGTCCGTGTTGGGATCGCGTGTTGGGTGTCGCAGCGATAAACAGCAGCGACAAGAGAGTGTTTGCTGGGTTGTGCTGTCCCGGGCGCCCCCGGTGTTTCCCGCGGGGGGCCGGGCGGGTCGGGGGCGCCTCGGCCGAGGAGCGATGCAGCTACCCTGGCTGCGCGAGATCCAAGTAAACATGCTGGTTACATATATGAATATACTAAAGGTACTAAACAAACCTCCAGGTGTTTCCGGCGTGCCGTGTCCACACCTTCCCCGCACCCCCCTCCCCTTTCCAGCCATTCCCGGTGTTTGGGGGGCACACACGGGTGTGGGGCAGGTTATCAGCTCTGTCAGCCAGCGGCCTGCAAGGCTGGCAGGTAGAAACGAGCTTTTGCTTGCAGTATTTTTTTTTTTCATCGTGTATTCGTTTATCACAAGGTGGTGCTTAGGCTTAAACACTTTGCCCCGAGAGACCTGTGGTTGCTGAGAGATTTCTAAGCCGTGCCAGTGGTGGGTCCCCTTGTCTGCCCCACGCTCGCTGACAGTGGGGTGCGTGTGATTTTTGTGTTTTTAGTTGTCGGCTTTCCTGCAAGTCGTTGCCATGTACGCGTTGCTGATGTGCTGCACAGGTGTCAGCTGTGTTGTTTCCTTTCTTGTAGGTCAGTGGGTCTTGCTTGTTATCGCTATGCAAAATAAGCAATAAAAGTATGAGAGCTTTTTGTTTCCGTTTTTGGTTTGTTTGGTTTTTGTTTTGTTTTGTTTGTTTGTTTGTTTTGGTTTCCCCACAGTCATAAACAGCAGAGGAAGCTGTACTTAAAGATGAGATTGGTGTGAAAGAGTGGTGCTGAAAGGGAATTCACCAATAAGGGTGACTCTTCCTAAGAAAAGAAGCCTGTTAAGAGAGAGGAGGATGTGTGAAGTTGAAGAGTATTTAATTCACAGCTGGGAGCAGAGCCAGTGGCTGCAGGGAATTGCCGTCTGGGAATTCCGTAGAGCTTGGCTGCTGCTTTGAATACAGAGATACAAAATGCCTAGCTGGTCCTCTGGGTAAGATGCTGCCCTTCAGAAGTGCTTTTGCAAAGCCTGTGTGTTGTTTTGTTTGCATTGCAAACTCCCCGAAGAGCTCCTGGGGAAGCTCTGGTGGACAGTTTTTGTTCTGGAATTCAGGGTGGCTAATTTTAGGGCAGGGCTAGAATGGGTAATAGATAAGCACTTCCTTACCTACTCCGGAACTAATTTTCTGTTCTTTATCTTTTAGATTCTTAAGTGCATCAGTTGTTTAAATAATTTAAAAAGCAGTTCTGATAGTGGTATTTAAGTGTTAAATTTTTTTTTTTTTTGTAATTTAAACAGGCACCTAAATTTAGATTTAGAGCACTCTTTTAAAACTCCCTGTGCGTGCTAGATTGGCAGTGCACAGCTCTAGACTCTAGGAGTCTCTTGTTAATCGGAATAATTTCCCTGCCAAGTTGTCTTAATTTACCTTTGGAATGTGGTGATGGCAGACAGCAGTCACACCATATCCAGATGTTTTCCAACTAGGTACAGTAATGATTTTTACAGTTCTTGTTTTATCTTCTTTGATTGTAGCATATGAAATTGGAAACAAAGCTAAATGTGTGACATTGGTTTTCCAGCGAGAACCAAATTATTTGGTTGACTTGGGGGGAAGACACAAACCCAACCAAAACCCACCAAAAAGCCAACAACAAACCAACGAGTAAAGCAGATGTGCCAAAGAGAACTGAAAGTTCATATGTTTGAATATTAGTAGACTTAAATTTAGCTGTAAGTGATCTTTGGAACGCGTTGACTCAGTAATGGCCCATGAAGTTAGATCAGCATTGAAAACTGCCCTCTGAGAAAATCCTGTGAGAAACTTTTCCTTGACTGTGCATAATCTTGAATGTTATCTGAGCAGATTAAAGGAAATGCCTTGTCTAGTAAGTCTTTCTCTTTCTAAAAGGCCAAAAAACTACTGTGAGAAGTTGGTGGACTAGGTCATCAGTTGGTGCAGAAGAGAAGGCGCACGTGGCTGGCAGAGCCACTCGTGTTGTAGGCAGCTCTGTCAGCTTTGTGTCAGATGAGGTGGAGCTTGAGGGTCTTTTGCAGGTTGTGGCTCATCTTGGTGGTTGGAAACCTGCCCTTGCCTTCTAGCTGGAACATACCCAAAGCACATTAAATTAGTCATTTGTGGTAATGCATAAGGATTTTAGTTTGAAAAACTGAATGTTTACTGAAGCGTTTGTTTGATAAACAGTTGTTCTGGAGGGAGCACTTAGTCTTCTCTGTTCTTAAAACCAACAGAAAGCCCTGTTGCTAATATGGCTTGAAGAAAGTATTTGTAATTGCTATTTAACTGTACAATTAAAATTACATTTTTACACAGAGGTGCCTTAAGTAATCTGTCTTAATAGGAAAGCCAGGCTTACAGCTTGTAGTGAAGCAGAGTCTGTGCTGTGGTGGGGATACAGCACTTGGAGCAAACCTGATTTGATCCTAGTGAGGTTGTGTGTTGGGGAAGGAAAGCTGGAGAAGGAAACCTAGGGCTGGGGAAAGCACTGGTGTGGGTAGAGTGGTTGAACACCTGCCATGCATTTGTTGCTTCTGTGGCTTAATGTTTTATTAAAGTATTGTGAGGTTCTTCTAAGTGAGAATTTGAAAACAGGAGTGTTAAGAAGAAGGACTGTGTCTGCATTTAGCCATCCTGGTGTGCAACCTAGGACCCAGATACTGGGTATGCTGTGCAAATGGATAATGCTCCTGCCCAGGGAACTGAGGTGGGGTTTGCTATAAACGTTAGTGATACTGAGTCCAAAGACAAGGGATCTCTGGCCAGGTCATCCTGCATCTGTGTTCCTGAGTTGCATCCTAAATTCCAGGTTGCGGAAGAGAGGACGGGTGCATGTGAGAGCTGCTTACAGATGAACAGCTATATGCAGAATATGGCATACCCTGGGATTTTCCAAGTGACCATCAGCAAGGGGTTGGGTGCAGCAATGAGGGTAGGGCCTTGGCACCCCCAAAAGGCAACTGTAGTTGCCTGAGTCAAATGGCCTTCATGGATAGCCAGTTGCTTTTTAGCAGTTTAGGAGGGCATAATTAAGGTTTACCTTAGAAGAACGACTATCATCTGCTCTTTAACCAAACTTCTTGATTTGCATACTAATAAAAATGCTTCCCATCTATTTCGTATTTGCCGGTTCTAGCTGGGGGAGGGGGGGGGATGGGGCATGGGTTAGGAAAATTCTGATGTGGTAAGTGCTGGAGAACACTGGGCTTTTGTACAGGTGGATGAGCTCTCTGTAGTGTATCATGAATGCTTTTGTATTTCACAGTGATAATTTGAAATGTCTCCCATAAAAAAGAAGAAACAACTTGGAAATGTTGCTTATTGTTCTTAAAACACAGGAGAAGGAACTCATATTAGGTGTACAGTCAACTTTAGTTTCCCACTTTTTTTCTGAAGAGCAGCTGCCCATTTTGGAAGAGGTTGTTTGTAAAGTATTATTTGTGATATGCTTAAAAATCTCAAATTCACTTCATCTTGCTTAGGTTCTCCTTGTTTATTTCCAACTACCCATAAACCAGACTTTTTTTTCTGACAGAATTTGAAGACTTGATTGTTTGCTGCAATACCAGATTTTCCTTAACTCGGAGTTTTGCCTCCAAGCAAAGTACAAGCTCGCATTTGCAACATAAATATGTCAGTTTAGATTGTCAAGTCACAAGTGCTGATTTGTATGCCTCTGTGCTTAAAGGATATCTTTCTGTGGGCTAGCAAGGCAAAAATAACATGGCTAGTTGTTCTATTCCAGTACAGTGAAGAAGTGCATGCTGTTTGGAAATGTAGCTAAGTATGTGTTGGTCAGAACTGTGGCTTGTAGGAGTCACTTTTAAAAATATGAAGATCTTTTCCTCCCTGTGCTTATTGCTTTGCTTTAAGGAAAACTAGAGAGCAGGGCAGTGAAGGTTATGGTCATAGTGAAGTGGAGGCTTATCCGCAGTTTTACTCCTGCCATGGCTTTGGTTGGCATTCCTAGTCCTCCATGGCTCAGGAGTGCTGTGGCTGGCTGGATGTGGCAGTGACTGGTCACCAGGAACCTACCGTATTCCCACAGCCTCTGGACGGAGAAGTGGTGCAGGCAGAGGTTCTGAACAGACATATGTAACATGTGCCTACCACTGCCCTGCTGTGGGACTGGTGCTGCCAGTCCTCACTCTTTATGTGTCCTGGCTGTCACGTCACCACAAATTTTGCATTGCTGTAGCTACCTGAGCTTTTGGGAGGATATTATATAATTGAGTTTCAGTTTGAATAATTCATGCATGCGCACTGCTGAAACTTGAGAATTTCCTAGTGTTTCTTCCTATTTTTTCAGTTGCATTATGGAGTGACAGGCTTTTGATGAGTCTGCATGTTTTCAGCCAATGTAAATTGGTTTTAAACAGTTTTTTAAATGCTCTTGTTAACAGCCACGAATTTAGCTAAAATTCTAAATCTATTTAGGCAAGATTCTTACTGAAGTTAGGAGAAATCTTTAAAAGGTCTTGGTTTTGTTGAAACTCGATCTTCTTTCTGTTTAGGTTTGGTTTTTTTTGTTTCCCTGAGCATTGAAGACTCCATTTGTAGTTTAGTCTGGTTTAGCAAAACCTACATTTTTGAGGCTCTTTAGTGCAGAGCTGTGCCACATGGCTCAAAAAGGGAGTGTGCAAGCAAAGGTATGGATCAAAAGCACTTGAATAAAACATAATGTTTTGTTCCAAAAATTGCTTAATATGCAAGATATGTGATGGGGAGTAGGGAGAGTGTGGGAGAGCACCTGACTGAAATTTTGTCACACTTACAGGAGAATCTGGGTTTTTTTCGTGTTGAGATATGATGTCAACTTATAAGTGTCAATTAATTACATATTACAATGACTTGCTTATAGAGGCGTGCCAGATGTCTCTCTGTCTTAATGCTTTGTAGCATTGTATGTCGATTGTCATCATTTGATGACATATGAGTTTGATTCATATGACATCTCCCAATACCTGTCAGTTTTACTGCAAGTCTGTGCTCATTTACAGTAGTTGATGTGATTGCATTGTTATGCACCAAATCAATTCTCAACTTTTCCATGGAATAATGATTGTGAGGTCTGAGACTTCTCTGTTTCGTGACAGACCTGTGCAGAGGCCTTTTTGTTTGTTTGTTTTGCTTTGTTTTGTTTAAAGCACCTAAGCTGCATTATTTTCTTTTCAGTTGGGCAAGAGACAGTATTTTGATTTGAAACACACACTGTCATCCTGTTAGGCCTAGTTCAAGGGGCCTCTGATCTCTTTCAGTTTTGCATTTTATTTGTAGTCCAAAGGATGGTTTTAGAGTCTGTGGGTTTTCTATTGCTATTTTCAGTGAGGAATTCTGATTGTACCTTTTCCTGTCATCCAGGAGCCGAAGATAAAGCTGAATCTTTCACCTAAGCTGATTTTCACAAGCAGCTGGTTTCCTCTAGCTCAGCAGGGCTGTGAAACCTCACATAACAATAGCTGCTTACCTGTAGCCACCTCTGAATTGAAACTGGGAAAACTAATCCATGGTGTGGGGAGGGCAATGTCCCTTCTTATGTTCATGTCTCTTCAGATGTGTTGAGTGCTCTTTGCTGGACTGATGCCTGCCCTGCTTGTGTAGGTAGTGCACTGCCTCAGTGAAGTCTGCCTTCTTGCAGGGAGTGGATTTCCAATGTCCTGCCATGGATGATGACAGCCAGGATGAACTGATAAACAAGAATGCTGCTCTAGGAAAGGGCAAAAGGCAGTGTCTTGCACTCCTCAGTGAAACAGGTAAATGCACCCTCTCTGCATGTGTGTGCTTCTGCTTCTAGGTTGGGGAGCCTATTGATGTACCCTCACAAGGGTGATAAAGTTGTATTTGTGACCATTTATCTCTTTTTCCCCTGAGAATTTTTTGTTTTGCTTCTCTTCACCACCTGTGTGTATCAGGCTGCTGGCATGCTTCCCTTGAGTTTCTCAAAATGGGCAGCTTTGGTTGCCCTGCGCAGTCTGGGGTTTCATGTCATACATAATGTCCTGAGCAGGAGTTTTGGGGTGTCCTTCACTGTTCTGCCTGCTTGTCTGCCTGCCTCAAATAGGTGTTTCCTCTCTTCTCTTTTCTGTTCAAGAAAGCAATGGTGGAAATAGCTGTGATTCAGATGATGATACTGGAAGCGAAGAGGAAGATAATGACACTGAGGAAGAGGGAGGGGAGGAGGACAAGGAAGAAAGTGAAGAAGAATTAGAAGGTAGGTCTGTTAATGTGCACTAACAAGCATTTTTTTCATAACTGAGGAAGAGTGAGATGAAAGCTTTTCCTCCAGAAATGAACAATGAAATGTAAATCCACAGATGCAACTCTATCAGGCCACATCACAGATGTGATGCCACTGTGTCAGGCCATCCTACATTAATAAACCAACAAGTAATATTCCCCAGTATTCTAAGATGTAAAGCATTTGTATGTTTGAAGACTATCCACAAGCCAAAGTGGTGTAGTTGCAGTCATCAAGAGTGAGCTCTGCCACAGCATGAATAGAATAGGAAGAAAAGTCAAAATTGCACCAGTGGCTCATGCTCATTCTTCACGTATGAAAGCATGTGTGTTAGTTTGCTTTCGCAGGGGCCTCTAAAGTGAATGTTGTGATGGGGAGTTCTGGAAATAAATTGCTATTGCTCTTTTACCTAGGGAGGAGGGAAGAAGGCTTGACTACCTTTTCTTTGAAAAAGGAGTGTGGATGTTACTTGGATTTGTTAATTTTACTGAAAACATTCTTTGTAATACATACGTTTGTGAAACTGCTGCACTCAAATTAACATTAAGATAGACAAAACCAGAGTTTTTTAATCAGACCTTAAAGCTTATTGGGAAGTAAAGAGTACAGTTTTCCCAGTTACTAGTTAAACTGATTTGAACACAAATGAAAAAATAGATGCCAGGTGCCAGAAAGCTTTATTAATACATTTTTCAAGGTATGTCCAGGCAGGAGACTTCAGTAAAAAATACAAAAGTCAAGAGCACCATTTTAATTTTTAAAAAAATTCAGCAACCCAACAACAGCCACTTCCCTTCCTCCTCCTCCACCCCCCAAAGTGTGTATGGTTTTTAGATAACTTTTTGCTGTTTCTTGAAAATATCAACTTAATTCACAGGTTTTAGGGAAAGACTAATACATCTTTGTATTTTGTACTAAAAATAAAAATACCATTCAACAATGTGTGCTGAGTGTTTAGTTTTATTTAAAACAAAGCTTCTTTAAGTGATCTCCAAGGCACTTCAATCCCCTGACTCTTAAAATAATTATTTGCTGGTGAAATCTTGAATTTGTTGTTCTACTGATCAGTATATTGCTGCTGCTTGCCCTCTGAGGTGTCTATTAAAAAAACAAAAGTTGGGTACATTATAATTTTATTATAGCTTCATTTTGACTTCTTTGTTCAGTGGTAATCTGACATAATCTTACAGTCTTCGTGTTTTGATAATCTCTTGTTTTTCTTCTGTCTGTCCTTTTAATCTCTCGCAAGACTGCTCACGTTATCAGGTTTTATTTTTCACCAGAGTAATCTGTTGCTTTTTAGTGAAGGGATTTAGGAAGAAATAAACCAGCAGAATGATTGCCTTAAACTGGGGAGGCTGTGCTTTGCCCTTGCAGCCTCATAAAATAAGCTTACTTGGAATTTTCTGTGAACTGGTACCCCGTCCTGCCCACTCCTCTGCCCTCATTGCCCTGCAGCACATGCAAGTTGCGTTTTATCTCTCACTTCTTAAGATTGCGAAGATGATGATGAAGAAGAGGAGGAAGAACCTGAGGCCGCTGTGGAGGGAATGACTGATTCTTTGAAGTCAGAGCCACACTTAAATGGAGCGAGCATCTCCTCTGATGAGGATGGTGAAAACTGCCCCATTTGCCTCAACACCTTTAGGGATCAGGCTGTTGGCACTCCTGAGAACTGTTCCCATTACTTCTGCTTGGACTGCATCGTGGAGTGGTCTAAGGTGAGCTGTTTTGTTTGTGATGTCCTGTGGTTTTCTGGTGTGTTCTGCTCTTCTCTCATGCTGTTCTGCTGTAATGAGAGCAAAAACCTGTAATATTAATTTTTGCTTTCTAAAACTTTTTTTGAACAGACTTGGGTTACTGCCCTGTTTGTCAGGATTTGTTTTTGAAGTGTGGATCTGGTTTTCTTGTACCCATCCTGATCTTTTTTCTTCTCTGAAAGCTGTATTGTCCTAAGCGTGTTTCTACGCATCTATGATTATTTTTCTTTTTCAGGACACCAGTAATACTGATTTTCTCTGCTTTTTTATGTATATATTTCTCTGTATATCTGTGACCATTGGATGGGGATCTGTTGCAACACTGAACATCTAGACATTAAAAAAAACATATAAAAGAATACGGACAATCAACAACCTGCTGTGAACTTAATTTTCAGAGTTCCTTGCCAGTTGTGTGGTTCCTGTAGTTGTAATCCTGGGTGAGAATTACAACAAAACTTCCTGTGGATGCAGCAGTAACAGTAGTAATTAAAGAAAAAAATTACTCAATTTAATTGTAATCCATTTCTAGTTGCTTGTTTGTCTAAAAGGAAGAAAACATCTTTAAACACAAGCACTGTTTCAGGGCAGCATTTGGAAGAACTTTGATGTTGCTTTGACAATTGACTAATAATTATGTTGCTTCTGTATAATATATGCTTCTCTAAAAATGTATGATTCGTCTGATCCAACAGGCTGTTTGTAAACCAGACAAGTCAGATTTAAGTACTTAAAATGTCAAGATCAGTAGCTGTTAAAATGACTATTAATTATTGAAGATTTCCTTTTTAGAAATTGAACGGAGAGATGCACTTATTAACTTTTGGGAATTCTTTCTTTTTTCCTAGAATGCAAACTCCTGTCCAGTGGATCGAATCCTCTTTAAGTACATTAGCATTCGGGCGCATTTTGGTGGTAAAATCTTAAAAAAGGTAAGCTTTCTGCTGCAGCAAACAACAAAGCCAGTGGCCACGAAGTAGTTATTCAGATGTTTACACTTGTAGCATGTTTATCTGATAGCTGGTATCTGAATAAATTCTTTTCTATTTTGAGTTTGCCTTTTAAAGAACTGGCAATTTTTCTCCCCCTTTAGCCCTGTTTCCTTCAATATTGTGTTGTGGCATCATTTCTGATGGGAGAAAGGGTGTTTTTCATAGCTGCCTCTTTTGCATAGTGGACGTTTGACTGAAAACTGTTCTGCATGGGTAAGCCTGTCCACGTGTGGGAAGTGCCCTGCGTACTGCAGGTGCTGTTACAGTGTGAATAGGAGTAATCTAGGCTATACATCATCTCTTCCCTATGTCTTGCTACCTGCAATGCTGTGTAGCAGCAGGGTTTGTAAGGGGAGAGAGGTGCAAGGTAATTGTAGCGCTCCTAAAGACACAGGTTGGAGAGGGACACAAGGCAGTAGTAGAGCTCTGAAAGGCACTGGTTTTGTGCACTGATAGTTGCTCACAAAAGAATATTGAAGAGCTGTCATTGCTCTTTACTGATACCAGAAGGGTGTTGGTTTTCAGGGCACATTTAGGAGTTTGATGCTCAGTTTTCATAAACTGATGATTTATTATTGTTTGTGTCTAAACAGAAGTGTGAATTTAACATCTAAATTATATGGGGAATACTGAGGTTTGCACTCTTTTGGCTTGTTTTTGATGTCTTTTAGTCTGTTTGACTACTTTCGATGTTACTCATGGATTGTTTTGCCTGTTCTCAAAGTGCAGTTTTCTGTAGTTGTTGGTGTCTGACAGTAGGCAAATTAAGTAGATGTTTTCAGGCATTTGAGCATGTCCTAGGTGGGTTGAGTGAACTAAATGAAGGTTCTGGTATGTAACAACTTTTTTGGTTCCTTCACTTTTAGATTTTGCTGCAGGTACATTGTTAATGTGACAATGGATTTTAAAAAGTGTCACATTCTGCATAAAATGTGAATCTCTCTTTTGTTTAGATTCCTGTTGAGAACACAAAAACTCAGGGTAGTGATGGAGAGGATGATCCAACCTTCTGCGAGGTGTGTGGCAGAAGTGACCGTGAGGATCGCCTGCTGCTCTGTGATGGCTGTGATGCAGGGTAAGGAAGGCTGAAGTGAATGGAGCACCTGCTCAGCTGGTCAGTGCTTGGTCCACAGACACAGTCTGGTCTGTAGGCTGCCCCTTGCTGCTCTCTTCAGACTCGTGTGGCCAGCCATGTATCCATGTGCTTGTAGTACAGACATCCATTGCCGTGATGTGATGGATCCTTTTCTGGCCATGTGTGGAGAGTCCTGCACACATCAGTGGAGCAGATCTTTGAAACAGGTGACCATGCCTTCGAGTGATGAAGGTGTTTGTGCTCGTCCATGCAGCATATGGGTGCATGAAGGGTAAAAAACATCCATCCTTTGTATCTCCTTGAGGAGAAGGCAACTTCCCCAACTGACCCAATTGACTGGGCATTAGTGCTGTGCAGGAGAAATGCTTCAGATTCACAGTTTTGTGAAATGTTTTTACTTTAGAACCACTGCTCTTGAACTGATTCTCTTACTCTTGCTTACTTCTGTCTCTGCCAACATTTTTTTTCCATGTCCTTGATTAATAAATAAATGTTTAAGTAGAGATACTTGAACAGAACTTTGGGCCTACAGTTTTCTACTAAAATTTAGTCATTGTGCTGTGTAATGACTCATCATTGTCAGTTTGATGATGTCAAAAGTTACCTATTGAACAGAGAGAAATGCTTGCAATGAATATATAGACTAATCTTTCAAAACTTTCTTTCAGCAAACTAACTAGACACCTGGTAAGTCTAGTTTTGGCTTTGTGTTCTGTAGTGTCCATATACACTGATTCACCTTCTGGAAAGGAGACAAAATCAGGAACACTAAATACTGCTAAGGACATCATCAGAACACACTTTCAAAAATACTTACCCAAAACCACTGTTTCATAGATCTTACTTGAAGTCATATCTTTAAGTTCTTTCTGAACTTTCATAAGCCAATCTCAACTCAAATGTATTGCTTCAGATTTTCCTTTGTGATCTCTCAACAGTTACTCCAGTTTTTTAATTTATTTTTATTCCTAGTTTGATACAGTCTTTTTATTTTTGTCTTATTTTTCTAAAAGAAGTTCTTTACTTATGCCTGATTTTTAGAGTTAGCACTTTGGGAAGCAGTTCCTGGAAAAATAACTTGCAGTCATTACTAGCTCTCAATGGCAGATGTTAACTCTAGTAAAATGTGGAATAGCTTGCTTCAATTCCTGGTTTTATTCTCTAGATTCTCTGTCTGACCTGACACTGATTGAAAATTTCATCAGTTATTTCTGCCCACAATTCTAAAGCAAATGGAGTTACTGCCTTTAACTAGAGTGGCTTTCTACAGTGTTCAAAATGTGTGGTATAATGCTGTTATCTTACAAATGTAAGTGATCAGATATTTTTCCATTGAAACCATTTTCACGTAAGACTCGTTGGAATGTCACAGCCTCATTTTTGAACTGTGTAACAATAGCACTAAGATTGGGATGAATATAAAAGTCTGGATGTCTAGTTTGAGGAAACAGTAGAAGAAGGGTTAATTGCATTATGATGTGACGCATTAATGTATGACTCCATTCAGGTTGCCAAGTAACAAGAAGAGGGTAACACTGATACAGTGATTGGTGTCAAGAAGTTGAAGAGGACCAAAATTTTTTAATTTCATAGATCTGTCTTTTCTTATGGTTTGTGAAGACTGAGTCAGAATAATGAGACAAAATTTCCCCCAAAAGCACCCATTCCTTCCTGAAAGGTTCAAGAAGTCCAAAATCCATTCTTCACTGCTGGTCACAGAGCTTAGGAGTTGTATTGAGGACTTGATGGCCAGTGTCTGTTGCCTTCTGTGCTGCACACAAATAATCCTGGCCAGACCATTTGGACACACAGACTGTGTGTTTGTGAGGGTGTGGATGCAAGAGTGCAAATAAATGAATCTGAGGGAGTGTGTGTGAGTGAGGTGAATTTTCTTCAAGGCTGTTTTCTCAGGTTTGGTTGGTTGTTTTTTTGTGGTGAGATTTTGGTTTGGTTTGGGTTTTGTTTCATAGAACAAGTATTATCCATCTACAGGATTCATCTTTGAGTATATGGTTGTGATGATTTGACCTGTGATGAGGTTCTTTCCAAGGGGCTCTAGATACTGTTGCAATAGGTTCTTCAGTGTCCAGAGTTCTAGGGCTGAAAGTCTTTGCTTATCCTATGGGTCATAAAATGACTTCAGAACTCTCAGACATAATTTACAAAGTGTGTAATGAAGTTCTTGCTGCAGGTACTTTTGGTGTGACTTTGGCCTGAGTGTAACAATATCACTTGTCAGAATACTACTTTGGGGAAATGATCTCATTCCTGGTAGCTGGCAGGTAGAGAATAGAGAAAACTCTCCTTTCCCAGGGAAGAAATATACTTTATTAGTCTAATTTTGAAGTAATGATTTTTTTGCAAGCAGCATTTTTCAGCTTCATCTTCTTAAATCTCTTAAAGAGGGTAAAATCTCATCTGCTAAAGTATACTCTTTCATGCAAGGAGGACATGGTTTTCCATTTTGTGTTGACAATATTTAAGTATAAACCTACTATTGGCATGTTTGGCAGTATAGCTGCAAACTGAACTTATCACAGCATGGTTGGGAACAGGTTTGAAAAACACAATCTGAAACTGGAGTCATGGAAGGAAGGTAGATAAGCAGCTGTGGTTTCATTGTTGCTTCTTTTGTATTGCTGTAAACTGGAATTAGAGGGTTAGATAGTTGTTCCTTCCTTTTCCTTAATTTGTGGCCAGACAGTGAATTTTGCTAAGAGAAGGTGAAATGGAGAGCTTCCCTCCTTTTTTCTTTACTTATTTCAGAGTTAAACAGTATACTACATCAGAAATAACAGTAGAGTTTTGTCCTACAGAAAAAGAACCAAACCAGTAATAAAATTGCTAATCTGAAGCCAAAACTTAGTTGAAAGCTGTGGTTTCCCTGTGTTTTCTGCCTAGGGAACTTGGTCTAAGTATTTAGTTTTTGTGGGAAGCATCTCATTTACCTAGAAAATCTATTTTCATTCTTTTTAGCAGTGTAACTTGAACATGAGTTGCTTTGAAAATTCTGTGCTACTGACACATGTTGCTTTCTCTGAGATTAAATTGCTGGATTGAACAAATCACAGAACCCAAGTTGAGTTACGTTGAAAAGCTTTCCTGGGTTGCTTCTCTGTAAGTGGTTGGTGCTCAGTCTGGCTGCCCAGCCTCTTGGGTAGAGAACATTTCAAGGGCCTATCTAGAGGAGCATCATGCTCTCTTCCCATTGAGGTTAGTAAGGACAGTTCCCGGTTGGGTGGTGTCTGGAAGTCAGTGTGCTTAGTCCCCAGTCCTACAAGCAGCTTTATGGAGCCAGTGACTGATCAACACTCTGTAACCTAACCTGTGCAGTTATACAGAAATCCTCATCAGCACTTGTCTTAATCATGCCAGGTATATGTGGGATGCAGTTATTGAGCATAACAAGGCATTGCACTTGACCTGTGCCTTGTCACGCAAAATAAAATTTCTGTGTCAGTAGCATGAATGCTGTTGTGGTTCACAGGAAACTGTTGTTGTTTCCTGATTCCTGTCTCCCTAGCACCTCAGGACTTCTCTTGCTATCATTATTTCTAGCTCTGCACATTTCTTGTAGCTTGAGTTCAAATGGCAAGTGATTCACCACACAGTGAGGGGGAGATGCTCATTCAGTTTTCTAAGCTTTTTTTTGAGCCTGAAGTGATGAAAATACCATCTAGAGTTGACAACATATATAACTATCAGGTAGCATCTTTTCTCTGGAGGCTTGTAGAAGTGAATGCATGGACTGTAGTTTCAGGCTTAAGAAAATGAGTCTAACGTAGCATGTGGATAGAGGTGAAAGGCTCTCTTTTCATGTTAAGGAGCACATTGTTGGTTTTTCTTTCACCAAGGTATCACATGGAATGCCTTAATCCTCCTCTGAGTGAAGTCCCTGTGGATGAATGGTTCTGTCCAGCCTGTGCCCCCATGGGTGCCAGTGCTGCTGCAGGTAAGGGTTTTGTGGTATCCACTCAAGTACTTTGATCCTGAGTTAGATAATGTGAAGCATGGTTTTGAAGAGATGTTTGATGTCCTGGTTTTATCTGTTTTAAACAACTATTTTGATAAGCATTCTCTCTTGAACCTTAAGAGTTGACTTGAACCCTTAAGTGATGAGAGGATCTTGTTTGTGAAATTTTCATCTGCATTTACAATCTGTGGAGCTGCTTCTTGTAATCATTCTTAAACCTTTCTGAGGCAAGGCCAGGACCATAGTGTGACTGCATTGTATTCCATTGGAAAGAATTTATCAGTATACTGACCTCAGATTGCCAAGACAGCAGCAATTTCTGTTACCTAGAAAAGTGTCTTGCAGTGTTAACAGAGAGGCAGTTGTGTCTGTGCTCAGTGCCTTTTGAGAGGGCAGTGTCTTCCATTGGAGGTGATTGGTTTAAGAAAGGGAGTACTGATTTTTTTTTTTTTTCTGAAATTCTTTCACCTGTAGAAAGACAAGTGACCTCAGCATCTTTTCTTTCAAGATACAGATCATGTCAGTGAAGAAGAGGTGGCTGCCCTCGTGGCTGATGTTGTTCCCACCACCAGTAGACTACGCCCTCATGTCCGAACCCGAGCGATAGCGAGGACTCGGCAGAGCGAACGTGTCCGGGCAACAGTGAACAGGAACCGGATAACAACAGCACAGCGAATTCAGGTACCTAGGGGCATTTGCTGGGGAGCCTCTGGAAGAACCTGGTGGAAGAGCTGAGATAAATCCCCACTTAAGTAGCTCAGCTGTCTGTGTTGACTGTCCATAGCACAATGGTTAGTAGTTATGGACTTCTTTTAAACTGAGATGTAGAACATGTGCAAATGGAGTGCAGCACATGACCAAGACTCTGTTCTGAAATGCTGCAGTAGCTTCCCCTCTTAATATGCATTTTTGTCACCTCTGGTGTGAGCAAAATTGTATTTTTATTCCCAATGGCTATTGATAAACAGTTTGTGCACCACATTTCTTTAGCATGTTTATTTGACAGTTGTGTATTTTCTTGTTTGTCCTCCTACCTCCTTTCCCATAGCAGTAGAACCTGTTGACCACCTTCAGCCCAATTGAAGAGAAAAATTCAGTGTTTTTAGGGTTTCTGTATTTGTGAAAGTTAACCTTTTGTTGAAGAGAAAAAACCCAGATATTAGTGTCCTCAGTAATGTGGCAATGTGAGTCCAGCCACATTAGCAGTGCCAGAGAATCTAAGCAAGAAAGTATCCCAAACACCCAAGGTTCCTCCCTTACAGTATTAAGTACAGTTTGGAATAGCTGACATGAACAAAGATTTAGCTTGCCTTAAGTTTTTCCCTGGATTTAAGGACTTCCCAGGGTGCTTTAGCAGTCATTATGTCTTCCATAATAGAGGTGATCTTATTTGACTGCCAAACCCCACTATTTCCAAACCTAGACTTTTTTTAATTTTAGCTTTAGAAGAATCAATAAAATAGAAAATGTTGAGGAATCATGTGATGCATTGCTTTTAAGCAATTATGTCTGAGTAGTCAGGGATATATGTTGAAAAAAAGTACAGGGAGAAGAGTGTTGTTTGATGTGAAAAACTCTGCAAGGTAATTGCTGGTACTTTTCTTTCTTTCCCTAACTGTTATTTCAGAAATAGTGTACCACCATCTCTTGCAGTTGAGAGAGGTGGTGCCTGAGGACTTCACCATTGCATAGAAGTGTAATCCTGGGAAGCCAGTACTTAAAAAGCTGTCCCTAGCTCTACTTCTCAATGGGTGGGGAAGATTACAAACTCAAAAGGCAGTGTTCCTTATTGCCTTTGTTGGAGAAGCCCCTGCTAATGACACTGAAATGATGCTTTGGCAGGGTAACTCACAGTGAGTTCCCTAAGGTGTGTGTTTGAAATGCTGCCTCTGGACATGTTTCACAGGTCAGGCTGACCTAAAGAATGAGATGCTTATGACAGGGAACCTGTACTTACTCTGTTGGCTTTTCAGTCTTTGCTCATCGCCCTCTGTGTGAGGTGGCAGAGCTCAGGTGATCTGGGAAAGTTCTTAAGTGAACTATTTCATTGCGGCATATCAGTCTTGGGGATTGTTCCCATTTAAAGAGTTAGACTAGCCATGACTTGTAATTCTGAAGGAGGCTGAAGGGCATAGTCCTTAATATGTCAGTCAGTAGATGAGGAAAGTGACATGATTGCTTAACTGTCAGCTTGGTGATATGGGGGGTTTCCTCAGTTCGAATCTCAAATCTGTGTTTCATCAAATGCTTTTATAATTAACTTGTTGCTGATCTTTGGATACCTGAAACATGTAACTTCTAATCCCACATACAGCATGTGCCAAGGTACCTCATGTCATCTCTTCTGGATGAAACAATTGAGGCAGTTGTAGCAGGCCTAAACACAGCCATCTACCAGCGTCCTCTTACACCACGGGCTCCTACTAGGCAGAAAAGAAAAACAGGTAAGGACATCAGGCACTTCAGGAGAACCTGAATCATACAAAGTACTGTACATCAGCTGTATGCTGCCACACCTGCACAGCTAGGGACGTATCCCATGTGCATTTTTTTCTTTCCCTCTACCACCTCTGCTCAGAATTGTCTTGAAGGTTGTTTTTAAATAAATCCTAATGATGTCACTTTTTTTGCTCTGCTGGTGATGGCACACTGTAATTCTTTTTGAGCTGGTTCGTGTGTCATTGGGGGATGAAAAGGGGAGTACAGGTTAAAATGCAGTGCTAGCACTTTGCCAGATCCTTGGTTTTTGTCCCATCAGGTAGGCGGAAGAAAGTAGGAGGTAAAAAAAGAACTCAGACAAAATCTGGTGGAAAGAAGAGTTCAGGGACACAGCTGAAGAGACGCAAGCGCTTGACAAAGAAGAGAAGGGGGAAGAAGACGAGAGTAAGATCCCATGTGAGTTTCTGCCAGTCAGTATTGCCATTTTTCATCCCACTGTTAAAGCACTATCACATGGGATTCAGTTGGGAGAAATACCGTTTTACAATCATAACAGACAGCTTTCTGTCTGGTGGGAGTATGTGCAGGATGTGTCCAGTGTACTCCAGAAAGATGCTGTACATGGAAATTAATTGCAACTTCCAGGCAAGCCTGCTGGGTTTGCTGACAAATCCTGTTACCTGCACTGTTGGGATCAGACTGTAAAGCATGTCCTGCAGGCTTTGTGTTTACCTTATTCAGCTGTGGTGTTTCCTTGGTACTGATGCAAGCTCAGTTAAAATTGCCAGCGCCTATTCTTTTTAACAGGCTATGAATGTTTGTGTCTGTGTTTTCACAAACTCAGTTAATCAGCCATAAGGACTCTCAAATTCCTTTCAGTTCTGGCTAATGTTCTCTGATGTATTATACTGAATACTCTGTACCAGCTTGACTTTTGTCATCAGCTACCTCAACTGGAGTTTGTATCCTACAGGCAGAACTGTCCTCCTTTAATAAGGAATCAGCAATTTTGAATTGACATTATTAAAGATTTTTAGAAGCTTAATGTATCTTGTCACTTAAATTGGTACCTACAGTCTCTGTTTGAAGTGACATACAGGCCATAGTTAGAAGTTCAATAAATGTTTTAAACCAAATCTAGACAGTAAATACACAGCACTTCTGCTACTGATAGCAGTAACCTGTTAATTCTACTTAGCCTATGAAGAATTTGGGGCTTTAAACCCAAGGTACATGCCTGCCATAACATACAAATAACCCAGTCTCTTTATCTGTGCAGGTGAGAAATGAGGTTACTGCTCGGTCCCGTATTGCCAGAACTCTTGGTCTTAGTAAACCTGTGCGTGGGGCCTCACTTCCTTCCATGTACAAACCCACAGAGCCCTCACTTGGTCTGATGAGAGCAGATATTGGTGCAGCTTCGTTGTCTGTGTTTGGGGATCCATATGAGTTGGATCCTTATGAAAGGTAAGATATCTCTGGATTGTCATCAGGGATCTGATAACTACGAGTGTCAGATTGTTTGTGCATGTGACTTCATGCAGAGTGTAGATCTCGTATCTAAAGGCATCTTTGGATACACAGCTCATAATAACATATTCGTCTGTTCTTTCTTTCCTTCTGGGCTGAGCTTTTAAATAATCAGCCTTCTTTAAAGAGTATTGCTGAAATAATCAGCCAAGTGGAACCTTTAGTAAGATCTGTGCGGTTATTAAAAGGCTAGAGTCTGAACAAGTCTGATCCTAATCTATCACTTTCTATTTATTATAAACAAAGACAGCTACCGTATTTGATACACAATAAACACTGACAATATAGAATTATGTGGACCTGTGGAATCTTCCATGTTTCCCCTTCATCTTTCTAGACACTTCAAAATAAGGAGAAATCTTACTGTGCCATAGTTTGTGTTACTCTTAAAGTTTGAATTTTGGGGAGGGACCCTGGAATTATTGTTGGTGAAATTGAATGTTCCACTGAATAAGTCTTTTTGAACCTTTCATAAAAGGAAATTGTTCATTTAAAATTTTAGAAATAAAAATTCAGTTTTGAGTCTCTGCTGGCTGAATTATGCTGCTCTATTTATGTAGCCACATCATATAAGTATATTGCACAAATATTTTTTTCAAGGTAACATAAAACAAATAATGCTCTCTAACCGCACCTGTCCTAGTAATATTACTTACTTCATCTATTTGATATGAAAAACATTTTGGTTAGTTTCAGGGTTCATGTGTATGTGTGTGTTTTACCATAGTAATGAAGAGGTTCCAGCAAATCCAGATTCACCAGTGAGTGCCAAAAGGCGAGTTCTCTCCCAGTCAGCACTGAGGTCTCACCGTCCTGTAGCTAGACCCATTTCTGTGGGACTTCCCAGGTAAAAATCTACTATTATTTTATCTTAGTTGTCTAATGACCCTAACCAAAGAGTAAAGTGGGTGATCTTCCTGGTTTAACCCTTTTCTCACCCTGAGTATCTTTCAAAAAAAGTGTGTGCATGTGTGCCTGCACAGGTATAGATAAAAAAACACATGAATTTGTGCAAAAATTCTTTTTTTTATGTTGAAGGATGTACACTCTTTCATAATACCCTCAACATTTACACTGAAATTTAAAATCTGATTTTTCTTGCTTTTTGTTTTGTGGGTTTATAGTAACCTGATTAGTATATTTTAAATCCCAGTCTCATTAACCTTTAAAAAACTTACTTGCCTCTTTGCGAGGACCGAGGAATCTAACTGCACATCCAGAGAAGGTGAGGCTTGTACTCACCTCACCCAGTTCCTCTGCCATTTGTTTGAGCCCAGGAAATTGAGAAAAAGCTGTTTGATCCTGCAGTTTAACAGCAGCTTTGCTGTGTGACAGATGTCTGGGTGTTACATGCCTGCGGAGGCCAGGCAGCCCTGGGTGCCCTCCACTGGCAGCCGCAGGGAATTTTTAGGACTGAGGGGTAAGACAAAGGGAGCAAGAGTGTGTCAAGAAGAAAAAGAATGGGGAAAATGACTGAGGCAGGTACCAACTACAAGGGTGAGAGAACTGAAAAGAAGTGAAAAGAGCTTGGCTTAAGTGAGTGAAGATGTGAGAGGTTTTACATGGCTGTCCTCCAGTGCATCTGACTTACAGTGAAGGTTGGTTTCTCAGGATTAAGGGAGTATATTTCTATTACAACCTGGATTATTTCTCTACCTTTCCCATCTCGATTCTGAAGGAGTCCTTTCAGGAAGCTTTCTATGTCCTCTGAGTTATTTGAGTAGCATATTGCTTAGAAGGTAGAACTGTTTAGCTGATAGTCAACTTTTCTTAAGGCTTGAGTTCCCTGGTCTGGCCTTAGCAGCCATTTCTTGTAGCATTCCCATTTTGTCTTTCTGTTGTGTGTTATTGCAGGTGTTTTAATGTACATTGTATTAATAAAGCTTGCTTTATTGCTATGCAGAAGTGAAATGTAGCTCCTTCAAAGAACTGAGTCTCTTGGCCTCTTTGGAAGTTTGTCTTTCAGAAAACCCAAACAAAACAAAGTCCTAAATCTCATCAACACAAAAGCAAAGAAAGAAAAACAGAAAAGCCAGACACCAACACCAGAAACATCCAAACCTTTTTGGTCCTATTTCAAGAACCAAGAACTTAAACAGTCTTCATGAAACTGAATAATACATAAAGGGGAGCATTTGTGTTGTCCCTTGTGTGGGAGCATGGCTGGATTTCAGTGTAATTTCTCCTGTGCTATGCTCTAAGCTACCCTACCTGGGGCACCTTGTATATTCTGACTGGTGCTAAACAGTGGTTCAAGCTGTACCATACTTTTTAGATAGGAGTGTAGACCTGAGGAATACATTTGTGTTTGTGATTTTGTGGGGGCAGGGGAAGTAGCTAGCGTGGAAATACCTCTGAAGTGATGAACAATGGTTTATCCTTCAAAAAGGCATATTAAGTGCACTGGAAAGTTAATTTGATACACAACCCAGTGAACACCACTCCTAAATAAGATTAGAGACATTTGCTAGCAAAAGGTATTTGGTATGATTACAGGCTTTCCTATCTTGAGGTATTCCTGTGTGAAGTCAGTAAAAGTAAAAAACCTTTTCTAGTTTGTCAGAGAGAGATGGGGACTGAATGACTCTAAGTGAAGCCAAACTACAAGTGAACTTCCCTGGATGATCTCTGTTTATGCCCTTGACTTTGGTTTCTCTTTAATGTAATGTGTGTGTATAGAACAAGTGCTGTAAGAGTAAAGGAAATATAACCCCTCTGAAACATGCAGAAGCAGTGTACCTGCCTTGAGTCCTGATCAAGAAGCGGAAGCTGCTCCTGTGCCTGATCTGTTGGGAAGTATCCTGTCTGGACAGAGCTTTCTCATGATGAGTAGTTCAGATGTGGTCATCAACAGAGATGGTTCACTGACAGCAAAAAAGGCAGGTAAGGACTTGGCACTTCACAGTGCAGTTAGACTCTTTGCTTCATCCACATCTGCCCTCATCCTAGAGGCTGCACAGCTTCGAACATAGGGATGCTCTTACTGAGCATTTGAATATGTAGGACAGATTAAGTAGCTGCCAACAGTAATCTGTCTTATAAAACAGATGCTCTGAAGTAGTGTTGCTTGTCTCTGTTTTAATTGCAGAGCTGAGATGTTACTGGAGAGTTTTGGTTTTAATATATAGTTTTCTTCTTTCAGAAGAACTGCACTGTGATTTCATGCTTTGTTATAAAAAATGTAGGACTCGATATAGAGTTATCTTAGTACCCAGTTTTTCTGGCATGTGCCATGCATTGCTGCCATGCCTTGCTGCCATGCCTGTGATCTGTACTTGAGTTTTCAAGAGCAGCATGGAGGACCTTGGCAAGAAGTTTCTTTGCAAAAGTAGAACACTAAATATGTGCTAGCATCTCTAGTTGTGTCTTCCCTTGGCATGGTGTTATTTGAAAAGAATCTCTTCGAACTGAAACTTAGAGCTTTGATTTTTAAGTAAGTACCCTGTGCCTCCACTGTTATAGTCAGTTTTTGTCAATCACCAACTGCAGGATAATAAGCACTAATCTGATGATATCTACGGAACAGAATAATTTATTTTCTAAACATTAGTGTTTACCTCAAAGATGTGGTTGCCTAGCACTAAACCATGGGTTATCTGACCAAAAGAACTATTGAACTGCTATATTATTCTCTGATTTATCAGCAAACCAAAATGGAACTTAAAATAATTACCTTAGTATTTCTTTAAATGTTGGCAGAAAGTGTCCAGATACATACTGAAAAGCTTAATTGTCTGTTTGTGTGCCATAGTTCCACTACACAGAAAATCAATGAGTGACTCGAGAGTGGATGATGGTTCAGAGCATAACACCCAACCAAGTACAGTGCACTCAGGGACCACAGCAAGTAGCTCCATTGCTGGACCTTCCATTTCCTCGGGCCTGAGTACTCACACCAGACCCTTCTCCTCAAGCTTGTTTTCATCACCTTCACCCTCACTGAGCAGGATTGAGTCTGCAGCAAACCCTGCACAGTCAGCATTGGAAAAAGCAACTGTAAAATCAGAATATTCAATGACACCCAGGTCTGTTCAGACTCAAAATACAGCTGTGCTGAAAAGGCATGGCTCCAAGTTAGATGAAATGCCCAGATTTAATGGAAGATCTAAAAACTTTGTACCCACTGACTCCTCTTCAAAGCCCCTGAGCTGTAATTTGAATTCTGGCTCAAAAGCTGTGACGGTGAGGCAGCCATTAAAACCACCTTCGAAGAGAATTGACATCTTTGAGCTTCCCAGGATACCAAAGATTAAAAAAGAAACCAGCGGCAAGCAGGTGGAGGCAGAACCCACAGGAAGCCAAAGCT
Organism: Formicarius rufipectus; assembly: GCA_013399695.1. Classification (NCBI taxonomy): domain Eukaryota; kingdom Metazoa; phylum Chordata; class Aves; order Passeriformes; family Formicariidae; genus Formicarius; species Formicarius rufipectus. Next base: position 1,203,951 of record VXAU01005292.1, read on the forward strand.
GTGACATCCCCAGCTCCTGTATAACCCAGCTGACTGGCAAGGAGAGCACTAATCAGCCAGGAAAGGGTAGCAAGGTGGAAAGTCAGAAGTCAAATTTCAAGGAACCTCAGCAGCAGACGCGTACAAGCGGGGTGTCTTCTTCCACCAACACTGGCGTGCATAGCAGTTCGTCTCTACTGGGCACTTCCAGGGGCAAAGGCCCAGGCTCTTTTGAGAGTTTTAAGATCAATATTCCTGGAAATGCAGGACATCCGTGCAGGCTGTCTAACCCAGGATTTTGTAACACCTTCCGCCCTGTGGATGATGAAGTGCAGCAGAAAGAGAGTCCTTCACCTCTTTTCTTAGTTAAGAAAAAGCAGGTCAAAAGTGAAATATATGATCCTTTTGAGCCAACAGGATCAGACTCAAGTTCAGCAAACAGCAGTCCTGAAAGGCTTGGCTCAGGGATCCCACTAACTAATATTACCAGGACTATTTCCATTGACAATCCAAAAGTTCAGACGTTTCAAACTGTCCGTCGTTTCACCCCTTACAGGGTGGAAAATATATTTGGATCTGAGGCTGACTCTGATGTACCATCGGGTAACACAGAGTCTCGTGATGATGTGACGGTAGAGAGCAGGATAGTAGAACAGATCTCCGATACAGAGGAACGAGACAATGTGGATGAGGATGATTTTCTAAGCAGTCCTTGCACTTCATCTACTGTGAAGCAAATTTCTAATACAGAGTGTATAAAAGAGGAAAGCAGAGAGGGACCCAATGTGTTCTTTAACGCTGAAGAACTGATTAGACCTAATATTAATGTGAAACTAGAACCAGATAGTCCCTCAAAGAGTGATGGGCAGCAGAAAGTACAAAAGGTAGAACAAACAGAGAGGCGATCCCGTTCCAGATCCTGTTCTAACTCCAGCTCCCGAAGCAAGAAAAAGATGAAAAGGAAAAAAGCACCTGTCAAAGAACGTAAGAGATCCCGTTCAGGGTCTAGGGATAGAACACACTCAAGGGATCGAAGCTCCAGATCTTCCTCTTGGTCAGCTGGAGAAGAGCACAGCAAAACACACACACTGAAATCCAAGAGCAGGAGGTCTTCTACTGACCGTTCCAGCAGTCATGAACGATCTAAAAAAAAGAAAATGAAGGATAAAACCAAAGATAAAAAGGCAAAAACTTCTTGGTCTAGGGAGAGAAGGAAATCTAGGTCACGTTCAGGTAGTCCTGGAAGTACTTCTGAGTTTTATGAAAATAGGAAAAAGAAAAGACGGTCACGATCCAGATCCAGGCGGAGGGACCGTTCCCGGTCAAATAGCACTGAGAGAATTAAAAGGCGGAAGCACAGGCGAGACAAAAACTATGAGAGGTATGATAAAGACAGTAGCTTGAGGTCAAGAGACAGAAAGAGGTCAAGATCCAGATCTCGGGAGAGAAGAAAGTGGAGGTCTCGATCTCGCTCTCGCTCTGCATCTCGATCTTGGGAACACAAAAGCAACAAATCAAAGGAAAAAAGACCACGATCACGATCACGATCCAAAGAGAGAAAACACAGATCAAAAGAGACTTCACTTCCTTCTCCACCAGAAAAGGATCAAAAGCCTGTGGTTGAAAATTTGACCAGGTGTCTGGAGCAACCCTTGTCTCTCAAACAAGAGCCAAAGGAAGAGTTGGTGCTAGAAGAGCTTTCCATAACGATCGAACCAAAAATCCAACTTGAGGAAATACAGGCTGAGGCTCCAGTTCAGCTGAGAGAGGTCCAAGAAACTATAAAGGTGGAGCCCATCTGTCAGGAAGTGACCAGAGAAACTGCATTCCCTGTGCCAGAGATCACAAACATTTGTGTTCCAATTGGCAGTGTGGATTCTTTACCTGAAACAGAATTATTGAATAGCACTGATCAAGCAGTGCTCGGTAGCTGTAGTAATACAAACCTAGAGATTACAGTCAAAATAGAAAATACAGCATTATGTCCATCTCTGATGGAACAACCCCCAAAGAAAGAAGTTATCATGCATGTTCCAGCTGAGGCTGCACCAATTCAAAGCTTGTCAAAAAGCAAAATTACAGATTGTGTGAGGGAGGTTAAAGAGGAGTGCCTTGTGTCAAATGAGAAAACAAGTAATTTCACTATGCCTGAACTGGAAGTGGTATCTCAGTGTCCTGCCTTGAAATCAAAAGCACCAGTGAAAAGAGTTACCTGGAATCTTCAAGAGGAAGAAAGTGGCACAATGTCTGCTGGAAAAGCTCCAAGTAAGTCTCTTTTGGAAAATGAACAGCAGTTGAAGCAGACTGTATAAGGGCTAGGGTTGATATGTAACAGCTCTGTCGTCTCAGCTGGGGTGATCCTGTAGTTTCCAGTTGTGTGCTTGTTGAAATCATGAGGTGAGTTGTGTTAATGAATCAGAGAGGACACACTGTCAGCACAGCTCAGCCAGCCAGAGGCAGCTTGTTTGGCTGTGAAGTGTGTGTTACAGCGTGGTCTGTGAACTGGCAGCCCATGTGCCACCCTTTCTGCAGTTAACTAGAATGGTTGTTTTGCCTTCAGAAGTCATAAATGTTTCTCAGACCCAAGGAGCATAACAAATCTCTGTAGCTCACTCCTGTGTGAGTGCTGCTAAACCGAAGCTGCTAGAAACAGGTTGGCTTGGGACCCTGTTACATTTGTGTTGCCAGAGTTGCCTGTGTGGTTCCTGTTGGTTACTGTCATATAAACCCAGTAAAAACCAGTTGTTTAAGGGGATGAGAAGTTCTCTATCATCAGAAGCTTTAGAATGTGGATGACTGCTAAACAAAATCCATTTACAGCAAGTTTTGTTGTTAGATCTTTTTTAGCAATATAATTGGGTTTGAATATCTGACACATTATTTTGTTCTTAAATATTTTCTTTTCCTTCTCTTTGGGAACCTAGGGATGCCATTTTATAAACTTCAGCGTGCTAAAGAAGGGGCCTGGAAAGCAGAGGACTTGAACCAAACGTTAAATCAGGTGCAGTTAAATGAGCCTCCTCCAACCAATTATATGATTCCTGAGCCTATGTTTCCTGATCTAGATTCCTCTCAGGTTGGTTCCTATTCCAGCACCTAAGTGTCATGGAAGGCATCTCATCTCATCTGTGCCCTCGTTGTGCAACACCCTCCTCTTACGGCAGAGATTGCCTTTCTCTACGTGTGGTACATTTCATATAGCCCATACACTTCAGCAGTCCTCTAATCATTTAATCTCTCAGGTGGTCCTTACAATTGAAGAAACGTATTATCTTTTAATTCTTCTCCATACATGCAGCTTCTGCATGCAACTTTCAGCAGTAACTTGTAGAAAGATGGTGCTGTTTGAGCAGCTGTGAGCTTCTCCCTGACTCTGATCAGGCTGTAAATACTGGCTTGGTGGCCTTGGTCCGAGCCATCAGTCTGTGCTGTCCACGAGTTAAAAGGTGAAGAGAGGCTGGTGGTAGCTCCTGGTGCTCTGAAAATCCTGATCTGATGTTCTGTCTTACAAGCACAAGCGTTTACAGCATGGTATCTCTTTCACAGGTGTATTGTCAGAATATCCCTTTGACGCCACCTCTGCCCTCCAGCCTTCCGCCCTACGCCCCGGTGAGCCAGCCCACGGTCCAGTTTATCATGCAGGGAAGTCTTCCAGCGCTTGGCTGCGTGGCAGGACAGAGCCTGACTCCGGAGCCAGGCAGCCTGGCTACTGCGTCCGAGCCAGGAATCCAATCTGCTTCTGTGGGAAACGCCGAAGAAAAGATGAAAGCACCCAAACCTCCAGTGGATAAAACAAAAAACGAGGAAGTGAGTGAATGCTGCCAAGTAGTAAATGCATAACAGTAATAAGCTGTTTGTTTGAACTTTTTAGCTTGGGGGGATTTTAAGTTTTCTGGACAGTGTTTTCCTAGCCCTGTTGTCGCTCTCGGTTTTGGTTCTCGACGATGCTAACTCAGGAGCATCAGGCAATCCTTTCTTTGAATTCTTTTGAAATTTATTCTGTTTGAGGCTTCTACTTTGTACTGCTTCATCAAAACCAGATAGAGGGGTTAAAGCATCAAAAATACATGGCTGAAGTTCTGAAACTTTCTTGAATGACAGTTTGGAAGGGACTTTCCAGAAACCAAAATGTCCAAATTTCTCTAAACACCTGGTTTTCTCCTTTCCCTTCTAGCTTTGAAATCATTGTCAATTCTCATAACAGTCCTCTGAAGAGGTAGGGCTGTATCTCTTTGCTTCTCAGCACTGAAAATGCAGAGACAATAAAATACTTTGGAGACTTTGCAGTGCTAGTCCCTTGCTGCTTAGTTTGGGTTTGCTTTGTGGACCATCTGCTCTAAGCATAGTGGATGTTAACACAAGAACAAAAACTTCTTACCCCGTTATTCTACTTTGTACCACAAACCCAAACAGTAAGATGATTTTCCCACTGATGCTCCATTTATGAGCAGCAGTTTTTATGAACTGGTTTTGATGGCATTTTTAATCGTTAATTTGTAGGCAACTCTGCAATTTTCAGATTGCCTGCAGAGCTGTCTGAGTCTTTATATTCACAATTACGATTTGCTGCTTTTATAATCTGATGGATGTATGTTTACTTCAGAGGTGTTGGAAAGGAAGGAGGAGACCAAAATTAATCAGTGGACATTGTAGTCCCTTGCTTAAAACACATTAAAACACAGAAAAAATGTTCTTCATAGTGCAAACTGGTATTTATTTCAAGACTGCAACTGGCAGTAAAGCAAAGCACTTTGAGGTGATTACTTGGGTTGTTGAAATTATGAAATGAGAATTTTCATTGTTAGAGCATTTCTAAGAAAAATAGAGTCAGAAACCATTCCCAGGGTAGCACAAAGTGGTGAACTACTCTCTGCTCTGCAGTACATGAAGAAGCTTCACATGCAGGAAAGGGCTGTGGAAGAAGTGAAACTTGCCATCAAACCATTTTACCAGAAGAGGGAGATTACAAAGGAAGAATACAAGAGCATCCTTCGAAAAGCAGTGCAAAAGGTAAGGACACAGTGAAAGGGAGTGGAGAGAATGAGCTGGACAGATCATGAAATAAGTGGCAGTACTTTGGACTGTAATTGTCGATTTTGGCAATTACAGGCCATAACTGAGTAGTGGATTTTTGGACCCTGACTCATAGTCTGCAGTCCTGTGGTGAAGCAGAAGTTGCTTTAGGCAGGACTGATTGGTGGCATTGATGAGAGCTGTCAGTCTGTTCCTTTTAGAAGATCATGTTTTCAGTGGACAAGAACATTGCTAAGCTTCAACTACCTGAGCTGAAATGTCCCATGGTACGTGCCTTGGGTGCGAATGGTTGAATCTCTCTTACTAGGAACTTCAGCCGGAACTGGTAGCTGTTTCTGATAAAGTGAGAAAATACTTTGTGCATTAGTTCCTTGAACATTTGTGGGTGTCCCTGAACCTTGAAAGAGGGCCTGGCAGTTTTACTGATGTTGACCTTTTTGTCTCAAATCTTAGTGCTGACCAGATCGTGGCTAAAAAAGATCTGATTAGCAGGTAAATGTTGTCCTGTAAGGGAAAGTAATGCTCTTGTTGTCGAGGTAATTAATTGAGACCTCAGAAGGCTGTATTCTCTTCTTGCTCTGCATTCTTGCTATCACTGGGAAATTCTGTCATCAATCAAAATTCGTGAGATAATGGCCGCAATTTCACATCTTCTTCGTGACCCATATGACCCTCACATGTTGTTTGTAGGAGAGCTGAGCAACACCCATCGCTGCTGAAAGTTACTTTGAACTCCTCTCTGAACATGGATAAAGTTCTTTGTAGAGTCTGTTCTTTCCCCTGTTTCTCAAGATGGGCTCTCAAAACTGCCAGATTCTTTAAATCTGAGCATTACTTCCTCAAAATTACCAGTAATGTGGGATATCAGCACTTCTTGGTTACCACATATTGTGTAAAACTGGATGGATGACTAGAAAAGCCTGTAGGAAAAATGAGTAATTCTGCTTTCAGAGGTGCCTCTGCATTCAATTGATGCTCAGCAGAAAAGCTCTGGGCTGTTTCTGGAATGCTTGAAGTAAAGTAGTGCTCTTATCTTTGTTTTCTGCTTTATGTACATTGCTATGAGACTTGAGTGCCTGTGCAGGAATTGGTCCCCTTGGACAGCAACTTAGGTGCTGTCTGTCACTTGCTTCTTGCCTGACTGAACTGCTGTAATTCACTGAGTGGCCTTTAATCCCCTGCAGATCTGTCACAGCAAAAGTGGAGAGATCAACCCTATGAAGGTGGCTAATCTGGTGAAGGCATATGTGGAAAAATACAAACATATGAGGAAACATAAGAAGACTGATAGTGAAGACACACGTGAAGTGGAAAATTAAGAGCAAGCCACAGCTAGCAGGACTTGGACTGAACTTACCCTAGCTGTGGACACTATGGGAATAACACATCTGCAGTTCCATCTAAACAAAGTGCAGAGAAACAAGGTTATAATAGGACTTCTCTACAGAACCTTCTCTTGAATTGTTTCCATATGGGAATGAATTTAGGATTTTTTTTTTGATTACCTACAGATGTAGAACTAAATAACAATCAGATGCCTCAGACCAGCAGAGTAATTCGAGGGGAAACACAGAAGAGATTAATGTTTGGGACTCTCGGATTGCTGCAGTTTTCAGGGTTACTTTGATCACATTTTGGGCTGTGCACTTGTCTTGCTAAAGTTTAAAACTGGACACCACTTTTCATACAGTATATTGAGAGATGTATACTGTTTCCCTTGTGTTTATTTATCAAAATATGGATTGTCTTTAGAAATTTCTGATTTAATACTTGAAATGTTGTATTTTTAGCCTGTTGGATGGTGAGCGAAGCTTTACTCGCTCTGGCAATTGGGGATTGCGGAAATTAGCTAACCTTTATAAACTGACTTCAGAAACACTGCTCAAGCTGTGGTGTTTATTTACATTCTGTTGGAAGTATCTTGTTAGTGAAAAAAAATTAGTTTCAGGGTGGGAGATTGTGTTGCACTTGTGTAAATAATGCACTGATGGCTGGTTTTGTGTCTGCCTTTCAGGAAACAGTGAAACAAAAAGTGAACGTTGTGAATTTTCAGTAACAAGCTGGAGCGATAAGGTTGAACTGATGTACAAAGCAGAAATGTGACAGAGTTTATAAAGTTATTTTGAATGGTTTTAGTCCCATAGCAGGTGTCATTTGTTTGTCTTGCATCTGCCTTTTGCCCTGGCTGTTCTGTGTAAACTTTCATGCCTGACTCTTGCATAAGGAATGCTGTGTTTCTAGAAGAGGATTGGAGTTGATTAGCAATTGTCCCTCCTCCTCTGTAGGATAGTTTTCCTATCAAGAATCAGAGTCCAGCACACATACTGACTTCATCTTGTTTTCTGTAGCAACACTTCCTGCCTGCATGTACTGCAGAGCAATAGATCTTTTAAGTGAGCATCTGAAACACAGTGACTTAGATATATTCAGGCTCCCTTGAATCTGACTTGAATCATTCCCCATTTCACTGTGTTAAGGAGGAAATGTTTCACAGGGGAGCTGAAGGCAAAACCCATAAGTTACAACTAAGAAACTGGCTTTCTCTTCTTAGGAACAGAATGCACATGGCCTGTTTCACCAGATGGCAAGACTTCTTATGTGAGAGCTTTCCTAACCTCTTGGAATCTCCTAACAGTCTTGCTGCTTGTCTTCAAAGAGAAAAGTTTAATCTTTCTGGGATGAGTTTCATATAGCAAATAATGGCAGCTCTTTCCTCCCCTAGTAAGTGCAGGAAAACTCACAAAAAGAAACCTTTGGTCCCTTGCTGGTGTTCCTGATGTTTCGGTTAATCTGCTTTCGATCATGAGATTTTTGTCTGCATACCATAATTTTTTCTGTGGTTCCTAGAAGCTTTTTTTTGGGAATTTATTATTATTTAAACAAAACAAGCCTATATACCAGTAGTGTTTGGACTGCCACAACACTTCACCCCATCGTTCACTATCTTAGAGAAGTGTTTATGGATGAGCCCTGAGCATTTTGGAGTTAAGGCTCTGTAAGCTTCCTGTGTGAGAGTGCAGCCTGGATGGAGTATAAGGAAGTGGTAACTTGGGAGTTGCGTCAAAGATTTTTGGAAAATACTCAGTACTGGCTGCAGAAGAAGAGCTGGAAGAGAAGGTGTAGTTTTCAAGGTAAACGTATATTTAGAATACAGATTTGTGTGGGATTGTAAATAGAGACACTGCTGATTTCTTGACAAAAGTTCAAACACTTCTAATAGCACTGTTAGCACAAGAATGAGAGAATGTGATCTAGTGTGCATACACTTAGGCTGGAAATTGGACACCTCCCCATGTGTCAGAGGAACAATTCTGGAATAACCTGTCTGCGTAAGTGAAAAAGGGTAGGTGGTGTGAAAAAAAAAAATAAATCCTTGACCGAATAATAGAAGCAACTACACTGTTTAGCAGGAAGACAATGTGAGTCTGGTTTGTTCCTCACACTTTCACTGCTTTAAATTCTTGTTTAATGTTAGCCTTGAATTGGCAGTAAATATAACAGCCTGTTGCAGGGTGTATTAGGAGTGCCTGTACTGTAAGACCTGTTAAATTTGTTACCTCTGCACCTGCTTTTGTCTGGAGGAGCACTGAACTGAAAACTGTACCTTCTGCATGTGCTTTCTACTGAAGTCATATCAACAAGAATATTGATTCTTTCTGTCTGCTGTTAAAAATAAATCCATCAAATTGTAAGATGCCCCATCAGAGAGGCAATGAGAAACGTACCTAAAAATTCCTTTTCTGGCACATTCTAGAACACAGTTTTTCTAGTGTAATATGTATATTGCTTACTGGCCCTCTTGGATCAGACGCTGCCACCTGTTTAAGGGAAGAAATCTTACTTGTTCTACACACGCAGTAGCTTGGTAACAGCATAACCTCTTGTTAGTGTCCTTTCCCTCTGCTGCAGCACTGGTAATGCCAAAAGTGCCTTTGACAAAGGCAGGGAGCGGTGCTGCACTAGGAGTTCAACTCGGGAGCTGCTCTGCCGCTTGTCTGTGTTACAGGAGACGTCCAGCACTGCTTTTGGGACACAGCCTGGCTTTGCTATCTGGCCAGATAGCTTGGGTTGTAGAGAGCTGATATGAGACAGGATGGAGAAAGAGAGGGTGGAGTTCCCAGAGAGAGCCTGGGGAGGTGGGGAGTGAAACAAGGGGAGGAAGCGAAACGGGGAGCGCTCCGGAGGATCCAGCTGGTGCTGCGCTGCGGGGCCATGGCCCAATACAGAACCTGTGAGTAGCTACCCTGGCTCTTCACTGCTCTAGTGGAGAGTGGTGTGAGAATCCTTTGACTTATCCCTGTTGGAGACACTGGGCACTTGAAAGAGGGTGAAAGCTTGCTTTTCTGCTGGGCTTGTGGCATGTCCTGCGTTCAAATGGATGCTGAGAAATGATGATGAGTCAGTCCTGAGCAGAGTGCATTGCACAAGGGGATGCCATGTTTGGCGTCATGTGGTAAGGAAGTGAAAAAAGGGAGAGGAAAGCAAATCTAACCATGTTTTGTTCTCATGTGATCCCCGTCCTGCATCCTACTGTCATTCTCCTGGTCTGCAAATCTTACTGCTCTAAATGCCCTCTGGGGATGTTCTTAGTCATTGCTGAGTCCCTGCTCCTGTCCTTTGGGGAACCCCACTATCCTTGCATTACTCCCCCTGTCACTCGGGGCTGGAAGCATCTCTGCAGGGAATCACAGCATCATCTGCATCTGGAGTGGGGCAAGGGAGAGGATGTGAGAGAGGAAGTAGCCCCGCTCAGTAGCCCTGGCCTCAAGGCATCTCCTTAGGTGTGGTCAAGAGCTGAGTGCAGATTGGGTGAGTTATTTGGAGTGCAGCTGTCAGCTCTGCCCTGCCCGCCCGCTGCTGGGATGAGAAAACTGCCAGTTTTGAGGTAGATGCATCTGTGGCTGGAGCTCTTGCAGTGCTCAAAGCATGAGAGCAAATCTGTTAAGGTCTACAAGTCAGTATCTGGTGTGAACTGTTTTTTCCTGTCTTCAGCCCTCACCAAGATCCTTGTACTTTGGCTTCAGTTCCTGTCTTCAGGAGCTGTTCATGCAGCAGCTGTGGTTGCACTTTTCAACCAACTCCTCTGCTTTTCCTTGCTGGCCAAAATGATCCCAAAGTTGTACAAAGCTCAAGGGAAAAAAATTGTCTGCAACCCAAAGGGTCAAAGTGTCTCTTAACCACCTTCCCTGTCGCATGTGTCAGGTCAGGAGCAGGAGGATGGATTGCATGAAGTGAGTCTCTCCACCCAGAGGCTGCGTGTGCTGCCTCCAGAGGTCCTGAGCAACCCCGTGCTGGAGAGCCTCAACCTCGACAGGAACAAGCTCAGGACCATCACTGGCATTTCTAAGCTTTGCAACCTGAAGAAGCTGATACTGTCCAAGAATGAGATTGTGGACTTTCCCAGTGAAATCCAGACCCTCATCTGTTTAGAGAGGCTTGAACTTAATCAGAACCAAATTAGAGTCATCCCGGAGGGGGTTTTCTCCCATCTGCCCAGGCTTAAACACTTGCGGCTGAACAACAACCGTCTCTGTGCCCTCCCCAGGGATCTGGCAGCTTGTCAAGGCAGCCTCCAATACCTCAACATCTCCAACAACCTATTCCGGACCTTCCCAGAGCCTGCCCTGCAGTTGGCACACTTAGAGGAGCTGCATGTGCAGAACAATGCCCTTCGCTGGCTTCCGAAGGAGCTCTTTCAGAGGCAATCCCTGAAAATGTTTAAGGCCAATGGGAACCCCCTCCGGGAGCCGCCCAGTGAAGTGTGTGCTGGTGGCCTTCAGCAGATACGGAATTACTTCATCCAGCTTCAACATGGTTTGGCGCAGGAGGACAAAAGGGTCAAGACCATGTTCCTGGGGGCCTCACTGGCAGGGAAGTCCACCATCTGCAAAAGCCTGAAGCAAGGGCAATCCAAACTGGTGCCCAGGGAAGAGCGAACAGTTGGGATAGAGATCAGTGAGTTCCAGATCAAGGACTTCACATTTCTCTTCTGGGACTTTGCTGGCCAGCTGGAGTACTACATGACTCACCACGTGTTCATCACCCCACAGGCGCTTGTCATCCTTGTCATCAATCTTCACATGTAAGTGTTCAACTGCTTTGGGATTCCAGGTGGGGCAGGGGAAAGAAAAAAGATCTGAGGAGACTTTCCCCTGCACAAATTCACATTATTTCCATTGGACCTCGAAGTCTGCTCTTCTCACCAGTGGAGTAGCTAGTTCTCCCCCTCCCCCTTTTTGCAGATCAGTCTGTTGATTAAGCCACTAGGTGTATCACCTTGTTCAAGGCCTCTATTTAGAGGGATTGAGAAAAAACCCTGTCTAAATGAATTTGATTTCTGCCTTGGAAATACCTTTACAATCCCTCTGTATTCTGTAGGGTTCCTTGAGCATGAAGGGAGCATCACTCTTGTGTTTTGTGCTACAGAGGGATGCTCCCATCCACAGCAGGGATGGACTCTACACCCCATTGCTTGAACCCCATTGCTTAGCTTAAGGATGGGAGACTGAAGGATGAGTTTGGATACAGCCCATGTGAGCTTCTGAGATCTGAGCTCCTCCAGGGAGCTCCTGGGACAGCACATGGTGCATAGTCAGACATGTGCTGGTGGAAGTTGTCTGGAAATCCAGAGGGTGAGAAGTGAAATTGGAATTTTCTTTCTCTCCCTCCCCAGGTACCAAACTAACGATAACACTTTCAAGGAGCTTGTTGGTTTCTGGATCAACAACCTGTCCATGCAAGTCCCAAACTCGGTGGTACTTCCTGTGGGCACCCATGTGGACTGCTGTGAGGAGGAGGAGGTGAAGGAGAAGAGTCATGATATCATGGCCAGGATCACGGCCATGCTGGCAGAGAGAAAAAACAACCTCACTCACTTAATCAACAACCTGGAGGGCAGTGAGGAGCCCAAGTTTTATGTGGACCAGTGGGAGAGGCTGAAAGAAATGGAGAGCTGCATGTTAACCGTAGGGCTGACCTTACTCTGTTTTCTGGCTGTTTGTGGTCACCCTGTTGTCTCTGGCAGCCTGGTGTGCTGCTGGCAATAATGACCTGGTGCTAATGTATCAGGCCACTACTGCAGCTGGTCCCCAGGCTGGGGTGAATGGGGTCATTCCTGGCTGTGACCTGCTGGGTCCTTGTCCCTGCTAGGTGATGGGCATTTCCCTCCTGTGGCTTGTAGCAAGTGCCTGAGGAGGAGTGTGAGGGGTCACTTACCATCACCGAGTGATTTTCTGGGAACTGCTGCAGAAAAGAGGTGTGATCTCCTTGGCATTAGGAACTTCCTTTACCTCACAGGCTAAAAGACTTATTTCAGCAGTTACGTGCTTTCTCTTTTCCAGATCTTAAACTTAGTCACTGTCAACTGCAGGGATCACCATGATATCAAAAAGCTCGAGGCCACTATTTTGCAGCATGTGAAGAACGAGGAGCTCTTCCCGGAGGTTGTCCGAGTGCTGCCGCCTGTCTACAGGCAGGTGGAAGCTGCCATTGTGGACATCGCTCAGAGCGAGGAGATGGCAGACCATGGTGAGTGGTCTGTCACCCCTGCCATGCCTTCCTGGGAGGACCCACTGTCCTGTGCCTGGGACAGGCTCTCCCCAGAGCTTTCCTGAATCTGGAATGGGGTCTGCAGTGCTTGCTGCACCTTTTGGCCCTGCTTGTGAGGCAGTGGGATCGCTGATGAAGGCCTTGCAGTGTTATTGCTGAACATTAATTGCTGCTGCCCAGATCTGTCAGTACAAGTATCTGCCCTCGCAGGGCAGGTGCCTAGGGAAAAGCATAGGAAAAAGCCAGCTGTGTCTTCACCAGCAGGCTCTACTAGCTGGTCATGTTGTCTGGTTTCTTTATTTCCAGTAACATTATTCTTTCTACCCTTTACCCTGTATAAGCAATTAAAAGATCTTGCAGGAAGGAGCTCCACAGCTTCCATGTTCCTGTGTGGTTTCCAGGTGTAGATCCTGCTAACTTTATTTAATGCCCCTGCCCCTCCCTAGATCCTTCTCTGTGTCTCTTGTGACTTAGCAGGACTAGCAGGCAGTCACAGCTCCTCACGCACCTAAAGCAGGTATAAACACCACCAGCACCCTGTGTCATCTCTGCCTCCCCTGGCCACTGTAGGATTAGAGAATGAGCAGCAAATGCTTTTCTTTGATGCAGATAAGCCAGGTTTTGTTGCTGGTCTCTCTGCATGACTGGGTGGCAATCTGAAGTTTAAGTGGCAATCTGAGGTTTTCTGGCTGGAAACAAATTTGCTTTCTCAAACAATGACAAAACGCAGTATTGCCCTCCTTTTTCAGATGTGCCAGTAAAGTCCTGGCTGTTGCCAGCACTGAATCAAGGTACGACCATGGGTGGCAGTGGGACAGCTGAGGACAGGCAAAGCATTTTGGGCCACAGTCACTGAGCACTGCTTCGATCCCAGCTGCTTCCCCAGGGATGGTGTGGGTGCTGATGTAATTTGTTGACTCTCTAAAGCATCTGCCTTGGAAAGCTGTGTCCAATAGATGCATGTTGAGCTCTCACATCTCCTTCTAGGCATGATGGACCTCCAGCACCTGCTCAGCAAACTCTCCCAGCATGAGCACCTGGCCCACCTGGGCAGAGAGCTTCTCCAGGACATACTGCGGTACCTCCACCGCATCGGGCTGGTTGTGTGGTACGAGGAAATCAGCCACCTGGAAAGCACTGTTTTTCTCCAGCCTACCTTCCTAATAACTATGTTCAAGGTGAGTGTGGGGATCAGGACCATCTACTCTGCAGGGCCCAAGCTCTGCAGCTTTACCAGGCTCCTCTCATTGCCTTCTCTTCCCATCCAGCTCCTCGTGAGGTACCGCCTAGTCCAGCAGCTCGAGAGCATCTCTGTGGAGACGCTGATCGGGGAACACGCCACCATCAGAGACAGGGCCAACTGGGTGTGGACCTTCAAGTCAAAGGCAATGCTGTGCCACCAGGCTGTGCGTGCCTTGGTGAAGCACCAGCTCTGTTCGGAAGGGATGCAAGATGTCTTTGAGGAGATCATGGGACACAGGCCTCATAGAGGGAGAGGGAAGCTCTTTAGCCTCCTGGAGCACTTTGAGCTCTGCCTGGAGGTGAGGCAAACTGAAGCACTCAACCCCCAGGCCAGTGAGTTTGTGCCTGGGAAGCCATGGGAGACAACACGGAGTCAGGGCAAGTCCTGGTACTTGTTCCCAACCTATCTGAACCAAACTGACGAAGTCTCTGAGGTGTGGGGAGGAGATCACCCTGAGGACCTCCATATCCGTGCCTACTTCTCACCCGAAATACCAGAGGGCTTCTTCCAGAGGTAAGCAGCAGTTTCCAGCCCTTGATGAGGTTGTGTGATTCAGGGCTTGCTCGGTGCAGTGCCAGTATGACTGTCAGCAAGCCCTTGGCTGTTGAGACTGCATCTGCTGAGCCATGAGGCTGGGAGTCAAGATCTCAGAGTGGCTTCTCAGCTCTGCCACACACGTGTGGAGTCCTGGTGAACCACTGCAATGTTCAGTGTCTGGATGTGAGCAAGGGCCATGCTCTGTCTGGTTCACCTTTCCTGTGGGTGGTGTTTGGCTAGTCTGTGATTGTCCAGGCAGTCAGAAGTCTCCCAGTCCCATCTGAGCATGTTTCACTTTCTGAGAGTCATGGGACTGTACCAATTTTTGGAACATCTCCTGGCCTTGTGGACTTGTTTCCAGATAGTGGTATGGTTTAACCCCAACTGGAAACTAAGCATCACAGAGCCACTCGCTCACTTCTCCCAGGTGGGATGGGGAAGAGAATCAGAAGAGTAAAAGTGAGATAACACATGGGTTGAGATAAAGACAGTTTAATAGTTGAAAAATTATTATAATATTGTAACGAAAAGGAAACCAACAAAGAGACAGATAAAACCCAAGAACAAGTGATGCAAATGAAAAACAATTGCTCAGCACCAACCAATCAACGCCCAGCCTATTCCCAAGCAATAATCCCCAAGCCAGCTTTCCTCCAAGTTTATACGCTGAGCATGATGCCATATGGTATGGGATATCCCTTTGGTCATTTGGGGTCAGCTGTCCTGGCTGTGTCCCCTCCCAGCTTCTTATGTCCCCACAGCCTCCTGGCTGGCAGGGCAGCGTGAGAACCTGCAAAGTCCCTGACTTGGTGTAAGCCCTGCTCAGTAACAACTAATATACTGGTGTGTTGTCCGCATCATTCTCATCCTAAATCCAAAGGACAGCACCGTACCAGCTGCTAGGAAGAACATTAACTTCATCCCAGAGAAAACCAGGACAGATGGCCAACACTGAAAGCATCTCTTGGCTTTAAAAGCAGCTACTGATGCTTGAGCTTGTGCTAGGGGAGGGTCCTCATTCAGTGTTTGCCTCTGTTCTTACTGAAGGTGGGTTCATATTTTCAAGTCCACCTGGAGCCATGCTTTCTCCCAGTGTAAGGGATAAGCTAGGAGGAGGAAGGGGTGAAAGCCATAGGCAATCTCCTTGCAGGTTCCTGGTGAAAGCTTGCTCCTTCTATTCCACACACTGGGTGGCAAAGGTGACCTGCCTGCTTGTATGCAATGGCAAACCTCTGCTGATCAAAGAGAATAACCAGAGGGCCTACAGCTACCTGGAGCTCCGGTGCAGAAAGCCAGCAGGAAGGACAGGTAAGATCCCTGATCCATATTTCATGACTCCCAACCCTATGTCTCTCCTTTGCTCCCACTTCACCGCCTCCAGCCCTCTGGGCAGAGTGGCCCAGAAGCCTCTGCCACATGTCCTAGTCTAGCCAGGGTCCACCAGCAGTTCAGCTGAAGATTTCCCCTTTCTCCATCCAATTCTGTTCAGGATGCCCCTAAAAGTATCACGTGGAAGTGGAAAGTCATGTTTTCAGTCTTCTCACGGAGCAAATGGGTCATCCTTCCCCGTAAAGGCCCCAGAAGAGTACAGTCTCAGGCTGGCTCTTCAAGTGATAAGCAAAAGGGCCATCTGAGGTGGGGAGCTTTTCTAACATATTGTTCAGTTCCCTGTGAAGGCTATGGGTCTTGGCTAACTTGAGCAATGGAGCTGGTCCAACTGTTCTGGCTGTGGTGTGGTGGGCCGGAAGCGATGCATACATCACCACAGCATCTCCTGGGCTGCCGCAGTTGGTGGCTATAAGCAAATGAGACATTCTCCTTTTGCCTGAAAGGTTTCCAGTTTGCCTGGGACTTCCTTGTGGCAGTTGTGCAAATCATCCAGAAGCTTGCTGAGGAGTGGCCAGGGCTGCACGTGTGCGAGAAGACTCCCTGCCGAACAGCTGGCTGTCCCGCAGAGTTCATCTGGCCAGACATGGATGGCACCAGTGCCATGTACGTACACACTGTGCCACTCCAAGCCAAGGGCAGGACCCGGGCAATTGTTCCTGCAATGCTGGTGGGGCTTGTCAGCTTCCAAAAGCCATACAAAATTAGTTCTGAAACTTGACAGGCACCACATTGCCCTTTTCCTGACTGTAGCAGCTCGTGTCCCATGTGGTGTTAGCACTTACCACAGTGGGAAATTCCATCATGGAAAGAAGGGTGAAGAAGCTGAGACTCGGGGTCAGGCATATAATGTTCACTCTGGACATGTGCCCACATGTCCCATTTCATGAAGAACAGAAGGTGCTCAGGCAGCTGGGAGGGTGGCAGGTGTCCCACCAGTGGCAGGACCTCAGGTCAGGGTGGGAGAAGAAATTGCTTTGGCATCATCTTCCATGGGACCTGCTGAGGGCAGCTCCTGCTCCTTCTTCTTGAGGCTTTTCCTCCGCAGGACAAAGGAAGATGTTAAAACATGTGCGACGTGTGGACACCGTTTTGGCACAGAGCTGCTCCTGCCCAAAGGTGAGCCCAGTGGTCCTGAGTTTGTGCTGCAACAGTGCTCGGGGGAAAGAGGGCTAAGGGCTTCATGGAGCTGAGGTGCTGAAGGTGTCCCATGTCCCCAGTTCCCAGCCAGCTGGAGGAGCTCCCAGCACAACCTTCTGCTCGCTATTACGTGACAAGCTATGGGACCACCACCTTTGGGCCCAGCAGCATCCAGGTCACCAGGCAGGTAAGGACACTGCCACCTCCCCTTGCCCAGAGACCAACAGTGAGGGCCAGGTTTGTTCTCTCCCTTCACTCCTGAAATGAGGGGGTGTGGTTCCTTGCAGCCTGGGGAGGGGACATCCATCTTCAGGCAGCTCTCTGGTTTCCACACTCCTCCCTGAGATACCACCACCTCTGAGCCTCAGAGCTCAGATCTGGGTGCTTCATGTTGTAGTTACTGCCTTATTTTTCCAGAACATCTCCAGTGATTAAGTCTGGCCAGTGGGGAGGCACTTGCTGAAGAGTTACTTTTGTTTAGCCAAAGCCAAGCTGTTCTCAACACACTGTGCTTGCAAGTCATGTTTGCAGCCTGGAAATAAATGAATCAATAAAGGTATCCCTTGATGTGTGGGAAGTCACCACACTTGCTCAGATTTAAGGGGAAGAAGGTACTGACAAGTGCTCTGATACCAGTCTCCTGCTGCCAGCAGGGACTTTGCTGATACAAGACTGGCCATGGACACCCATGGTTTTTTGGGGTACAGGGGGTGGTGAAGGTTTCAGACCCAATAGTGGGGGCAGATGTCCAGGCAACACCAGCAGGGAACTACCTTTCTATACATATATTTAAACTTGGAAAAATTAAGACAATAAATCTGTAAATGACCACAACCCATAAAAATACGTAGCAGCTGACTGAGGGGAAAAGCAACATGTAAGTTCCAGGATTGCTCAGTGGAAGCTATCCTTTGGTTCGGGGGTGCCCAGTGGTCCTGCAGCCTCCTAGGGGTCCACGGGGTGTGTGGGGATCATTCCAGCTGCATGGTGTACTGCTCAATGAGCTCATAGAGGCTGAAGGAGTTGGAGAGCTGCAGGCTGATGTTGCGGCTGTCGAGGGAGGAGGCTCCCTCCTGCAGCACCTTCTCATACCAGTACTCACAGAACTTTGGCACCAGCTGCAGTAGAAAAGTGTCGGGTTATGGGCAGCTGCCTGCTGTGGCTGCAACACCCTGCACAGCCCTGTCTTCCTGGAGTGGAGGGAGAAGGCATCTGAGGCATCCTTTGTCTCCCCCAACCCGAGAGTCCCCATCCCCACACTGCCTTCCACACCATCCCACCCGGATCCTGAGTGTCCTGTGATGCTTGCAGCTGCTCACCCCTGCCCCACATTTCCCCTGGTCCTGAAGGGTTCCCTTCCCTCCCCTCCCCACAGCCTCCAAGGGTCCCTCTCCACAGTCACTCAGTTCCCCCATCTCTCTCAGCTCCACAAGGAGCATCGAGATATCCATCTGCCCCAGATGCCGAGGAATCCCAGACCCTGATCTCCCCTGCACAGAGAGACTCCCTTCTTGTGCGCCACTGGCCCCTGAGGAACCTCTGGCTCCCCTTCATTATATAAGAGTTCACCCTGAGGCGCCCAGAAACCCATCTGCCCCAGCCCCCAAGGGTCCCTCCTCAGGCACCCAGAGTCCCAGCTTCCCTGGCCTCCATGAGTCTCTCCCCTTCCCTGGGCAGCAGTGGTTGTTGTTTCTCTCACCTTGACCAGGATGAGCTTAGACTCCTTAGGCTTGGCCTTGCAGAAGGCCTGACCAAAGCAGAGGTAGATGGTGAAGTCGGGGGACCGCTGCCGTTGGCCGCTGTGGAAGTCCCTTAGCTCTGCGAAGGAAGACAGGGATCAGTTTTGAGGTGAGCCTGGGGAACAGAGGGGCTGGGAGGATTTGGATGCTTGTAACATCCTGGAGCTGGTTCCCATGAACCCCAAAAGCATGATGAGGATGAAACAATGCAGAAAACAACGTGACACCCCTACCCACCTGTGTAAAACTCCCTGAAGTCAAAGATAGGGGTTTCCTGGTCCCGGACGAGAACATTGGATGGGGGGTCCTCAGCACCCTCAAGCTGCTGGGACAGGGCCCAGAATACCTTGCACTTCTCCCGGCGGGTGACAAAGACCTTGTAGGCGCGTTGCTCCAGCTGCAGCCCCGCCACGCCCAGCAGGTTCTCCGTGAGTCGCCACTGTTTTCTGTCGGCCATGCCGGCGGGGCTGGGGAAGCACACCACGTGCCAGGGGCCCTGGGCCACCGCAGGGTCGGGGCGCTGGTATGTCAGCAGGCAGTGGCTGCCCTCCACGACCTCCCGGTGGAACTCCTTTCCCCGATAGTAGATGGTGACGTCCAGTGGAGAGACAAAGCCACCTGCAGCAGGCAGTGATCAACAGCTGCATCCTTCAAACTATAATGTTCTCCCTCTCCAAAGCAACCCTCCCAAGTGTTATTTACTATTAATAAATGTCATGATAATTTATAGCTACTAACAATTAATAACCCTCACCTGTGTTATCCACCAACTGCTGTGGCTGTGGCACAGGGCTGGCAGAGGGGACCAAGAACATCGGGTCCCCGGGTGACTGCATGGGGACCGCGCCCTCCATCAGGTGGCACGGCAGCTCCATGGCCCCTGCAGCGGGACACGAGCAGCATTGGCATTCGGGATGCAGCAGGATGGGGGTTGCTTTGGCACAGGGTGGACGTGACAGCATCCTGGCCTCTTCCATTACGGCATTCCCATGCCGAGGGCTGGATCCTGCCCCACAGCACCCACCTAGCTCCTCTGGTGGCATGAGGTCTGGGGAGCTGTAGGAGCTCAAGGCAGGCTGCTCCACTGTGGGCACCCACTGTGGAAATGCTGTGGGAGGGAAGCAGTTGTCCTGGCTGGAGTCAGTGAGAAGCTCGAGCATGGTGTCCTGGTGAGGCTGGAGAGGGATGTCCTGCTGAGGTTGGAGCGGGATGTCCTGGTGGAGAGTGTCCCCTGCAGGGAAATCACCAGTGGGAAGGTGGTGGCATCACACCCCCATGGGGCCACCCACTCTGCATCCTGCAAGCAGGGCTGGTCTCACCTGCAGGAACCCAGGATGGGGTCGTGGAGACCAGGTTGCGGGGGGAGATGTCGCACTGCTGCAGCAGCTTCTCCAGTGTCAAGGGCTGCGTGAGGTCTGTGCTGCCTATGGGGGAGCACAGCAGGTGGGATGTCTCACAACTGGAAAAATCAGTCCCAACTGAGTCTCCAAAAAGAACATTGTGGGACTAGCATTTACCTGGGATTGCGATTTCTGGGTCCATGTCTTGGGGGTTAAGTTCCATCTGTGAAGGGAAGCAGGATGGGATCTTTCTGTTCTGGATGCAGGGCATCCAGCCTCCCCCTGGCCAGCATTTTGGCCAGGTGCTGGGCTGCAGTTTGGGAGCACCCGAGGACATAGGGGTGCAAGGCCTGAGCAGTGGCCTGGGTGACTCCCCTTGCCTGCCGTGCCCACCCAGGTACCTGTAGCTGCTGTTGTGCTGACTGCTGGTCCACTGCAGGGTCAGTGCTGCTGAAATCGCCCCCGTTGCCGTGCTGGAGGGTGGCTGAAAAGAGAGTATCATGAATGGGGCAGTCTGAGACCATCCACCCCACCCAACACAGTGCCCCGCTGGGGTTAGGCTCACCTTGGTTAATGATGAAGACCTTGTGTGGGTCTTCACCACACTTGGACTGGTCCCTCAGCAGCCTGAACATGCGGGTGCTCGTCAGAGCACAGCGAAAGTTGGTCTTCCACTTGGCTGGGTCCTCTGATGACTCCTCATACCGCCCACTCACCCTTGCCCAGGCCTATGGGTGCAGGAGAGTGAGCACGGGGTCCCTGTCTCCATGAGCATGGAGGTTTCAGGGATGACTGCTCCTCCCCTGCCTTCCCAGTTCCCACATCTCACCCACCTTGAAGACACCAATCTGCTGCTGGTCACCACCCTACCCCACACACCTTGAAGACCCGAGGTCACTGCTGGTCACTCCAACCCTCCCAGCCTGAAGATCTGGAGAGCACTGCTTATCAACCCCCATCCCGCCCACCTTGAAGACCTCCAGGTCGCTGCTGGTGATGTCCTTCCTGGCGTTGTGCTTCCAGGGGACGCGGAAGGTGGTGCGCTCGGGGTCGAGCCAGCGCAGCCCGCGGTAGCTCCCGCTGCTGATGGCGCTCAGCAGCCACGGCCCGAACCGCTGCCTCTGGGCTTCCCTGCGGGCAGGAGGCTGTCACCGGGGGGACCGGGGCCACAGCGGGGACGGCGGGCCGGGGCTGCGGGGACGCCACTTACCCCTCGTTCTCCAGCGCTGCCATACTGCCGGCTCAGCTGAGCTGCCGCGACGGGACGGCCGCTTCCCGACCGGTCCTTTATCCGCCCACTCCCGTTTTCCTGGAAATCACGTGTCCCTTCTGAAAGTGAAAGCGCCGCCGCTCCCGCCGCGGGGGATCCCGCCGCTCCCGGTGGTACCCGGGGGATGCTCCGCCCCGGCCCCGGCCCGGGGATGCTGCCGCGCAGCCCCCTCCCCAGGATAATAATAGTTACAATAAATTAGCCGGATTAAAACGTGAGTTTGGGGCACCCGGAGCGCTGCGGGTCGCCCCCCCGCCCCCCGCTGGGGATTCCCGAGGCACGGGGCTGGGAACCCCCGGGCGCTTTCCCATGGTTTATTGTAACCCTTCTCGTCCCGGGCTGTCACGAACTCAAAAGCAATAAAGGCCAAGGCCGGAGGGCAACGCTCGGCACTGAAGCCGAGGCGAACCAGCCCACCCATAACCATGACAGGAAGCGGGTCAGGGGCAGCCCCAGCGCCCTCCCAGCACCTCTCCGAGCCCTTGGGAGTTCTGCGGGGAGCAGCGAAAACCACCCAAATCCCCTGGGATGTTCATTACCCAAGGGCCAGAGGGGTTGAAGCGCGGGACTGCCGCCTCTTTCCCAATGTGCTGCTTGCTTTTGAGGAAATTTCCTCTTCTTCCAGGAACTTCCCGTTACTGCTGATTAGGCACTACTACATGTTTTCCCAGAACATTGCCTTTTGTTTTTCAGGAAACTTTTCACTTCCTTCCCAAAAAACCCCTCACTGCTTTCCAGGAAATTTCCCAGTCACCTTGCTTGCTTCCTGGGAAATCTCCTTGTTGCTCTCTAGAGTCCTCCATTGCTTTCTAGGATTTTCCCCTCTGCTTAGAGGATCTCCACTGCTTTCCTAAATTTCCCCATGACACTGCCTGGGAAGCAAGAAATGATTTCTCCAAGTAATATAATTTATCCTCTTCAGGCAATTCTTTTGCTTTCCACCAATTTCTCCTTCACTTTCTGGGAAATTTCCCCTCTTGAAAATATTAGTTACTTTCTTGATAAATGTCACTTTTGCTTTTCAGGAATTTCTCTGGTATTTTGAGGAAATTTCCTTCTTGCTTTCTCAAATTTCCCACCTTTTATTTCTAGGCTATCCCCTCTATAGCCTCCTGGGAAGTCCTCCCATAGATTTCTACCAATTCCCAGAATATTTTCCCCTTTGCTTTCAAGGACTTCCCTCTAGTGCTCTCAAAAAAATTCCTACATTGTCTTGCAAAAAAATTCCCCTTTGTTTTCCAGGGTATTTAACTTTCTAGGATGTTAATGATGTCTAGGATTCCTTTGCTGCCCAGGAATTCCCCTATCACTTACCAGGAATTTCCCATTTGCTTTGTAGGAATTTCTCCCCCAGGTTTTATGAAATTTTGTTGTTTTGTTGCAGGAAATTCCACAAGCCAAAACTGACCCATGCACCTGAACCCAGGACAGGCTGTAGAGCAGCTTCAGCCAAGTGTATTTAAGGGCAGTGAACACCATGAAACCCTAACAAGCAAGGAGCCACAACAGCCAGAGTCAGGACAGGAGCAAAGGACTGGGCTGCTATGGACAAGGTAGGAGAGGAAAGGGCCTGGGGTGGGTGGAGGAATGCCAGAGGGAGCAGGGAGGGCACACAGGGAGTTGACTCAGTGCTGGCTGACAGCTCCGGCCCCAGGGGCAATGGCACCTCTAGGGAAGGGAGCAGAGGTGTTTATTTACTTTATTCCTCAGTACTGCAACCAATACCAAGGTTTCAGTTAATAGATGATTAATTAAGTTTATGAGAATTCCCCCATTTTAAACTTTTTTTTTTTNGGACTCTGCCTGCCAAGGGGACTCCCATGCAGCCACAGTCACTATCCCCCTGTCACCTCCCCGAGTCCTGCTGACCCAGGGACATGTCCAGGAAGCTATAAATCAGCCCCATTTAGGTGACCAGCTCCAACACGATGGAAGATTTCAGGTGGAAGAGTTACTTTTACAAAGGGGTTTTCAAAAGCATCCCAAAGGACAAGGAGAGCTTTCCCTGAACCTCAGCCATTTACTGCATCAAATTTTCCTCCAAACTTAACCCCACAATCCAAACCTGCACTCCAACACACCTCTGCAGCCACAAGTCACCCTGCTTCAGGGGACAAATCTTGCAGACACCAGGGCAGGCTGAAACCCCACTACTTTTATTGGCAAATTCTGTTTTGGGGACTTGCCCTGTAAATCACAAATCAGCAAGGAATGGGGCACCTTAAAAAAAATAAAATAAATCTTTCTCTTTTAATCCACCCAAGGGAAATCCAGAGCAAGAGCAGCATCACAGCACTACACACAGCACAGACATCACCATCATCTTTGCACAGATTCCTTCCCAGATACATGGAAAAGTCATGAAGAAAAAAAAAAAGAAAATTATTCACATATGCAAAGTGACAAGAAACAAATCAGCCACAGAACAACTTTCTGAAGAGAAGAAGGATGCATCAAGGCAGAAGGCCCTCAACATACAGGTTTTACAAAAACTTAACCCAAGAACATTGAAACAGAGGTGGTTTCCTTTTAAACATTAAAAACAGGGATTTTTTTTTAATTAATTTAAATACACATTTGAAACACAAACACCAAGCAAGCGCCTGGAGAATAAAGCAAAAAGAAGGAATGAAAAGTGAATTCAACCAGTTTAATTTCAACACCAAAGTTGGGTGGATTGCACCAAATGGAATAAATAACGGAGAAGGTCACACTGGGTTGGTAGGTCTCACACTTAAGGTCATTTAAACTAGAATTAATTACACAGCCCAAGAGTACTGAACGAGGAAGTCCTCTGACAAGTGATATCAGCTGGGGCAGCATCCCTTTGACAGAGCAGGTTGTAGGTGTGGATTTGCCCCCGGGGAACCCAACAATGATCACCACCCCAATTGCATGATGAGTTTTTTGTGATGTAGAGGACTCACCCAGGTCATGCACCTGCAAACAGCTCCTCGATCAGGGTGAGGTGGTGGGGGGAAACCCTCCACCTCTTCCACACTGACTGGCTGCAAACACGCCCAAGTCAAACACCAAAACACAATCAGACTTTTTGTCTTCACCTTGCAAGGTGAGCACACAGGAGCAGCACTTCTAGTGCAGCTCCCGGAGGTTTGGCACCGCAGAAGTGGAGCAGGTGCCTCCTTTCACACACCTGGGGTCAGGCTGCAAAAAAATTAGATAAGCTACTCTACACCTGCAGCCACCACTTTATTCCCCATAGGGGTGGGGAGGTTGAAGGAATGTAAGTGGTTTCTTTTTGTTTGGTTTTCCTTCCCCACAACCCCTTATTAAAAAAAAAAATCCAAAACAACAAACAACCCCCCCAAAGAAAACGCCCAAACCAAACAAGAAACCGTCCCTGTCCCACCCCTCCAAAAAAAAAAAAAAAACCCAACTCAGAAAACACCCCCAAACAAAAATAACTTGATCCCAAGTTCCTCTCCCTTCCCTGCCCATAGCCAAGCAGGGAAGCACCTTTGGACATTCATGTGATCCCACAGACATGTTCCCTACAGAGCAGACATTTTATCTCTGCACCTCACCCGGATGTGCCTGTGACACCTAGTTAGGAGTGACATCCCTTTGCTTTAAAATTAAAATAATTACAAAATCAATAGTAACAATTAGCATTCTTTTAAGTTCAACTCGTTTTTAAAAAGAGAGAAGGGAGGAATGAAGGTTTCCAGGCCAAGGAACTTGCCAGATCCAGCCAGCCCCCCACCAGGCCTCCAGCAGCAATGAGATAAGCCCTCTTTGTGCAGTGCCTGCACTCAACCCGAGGTCAGCAAAGCTGAGGGGGTGCTGAGGGGACATAGCTACCCCTCCAGCTCCTCCTCAGATAGCTGGCAGATCCAGGAAGAAAGAGTGAAACTGGGGTGGAAGAGGGTTCAAGTTATTTCTTTCCCCTCTCTCTTTCTCCCCAAGGCTGAGAGGAGACTTCTGGGTCTGCAAGCCCAGTCTGTGCTTACCAGTGTCCTTAGGAATGACAATTTAAAAACAAGAAATGGGAAATTAAAAAAAAAAGATATGCATAATTAAGTATTGTCCGTGGAAGGAGCAGGAGGGGACAGGTTCCAGACCAAGACGGAGAAGGGACTCTCCTTCCCCATGTTTGCTCATCTGGAGACCACGTCCCTTCGGCGTCCCTGCGCGAACCCTTTGTGCTGTTGCTCTGACAATGGACACGGACGGTGAACACGGGCACGACTTCAGCGCTGCAGGGGGCGGGAGGGCACACGCACACCGGGACTAGGCCCGGTGCTTGGGGAGCATGTCCAACAGGAACTCCGCGATGCCGATGAAGTAGACAACTTGTGCAATGCCGAAGAGAGGGGCAATGACCAGGGCTCGGCAGTACGCCCCTTTGAAGAAGGCTGTGGGCCCTTCCTTCTGCCAGATTTTCCTGGGGAGAAATGGCAGAGACAAGTTAGTGTCCACCTCACTCCTCCACAACGCCAGGAGAGTCTCTGGCCATGCCTTGGCTTTCTGCCTCCCTCCAGAGGCTAAATCCACGCAAGCGCTGTCACCTGGAACCACCCCCACAGATCACAGGCCATCCCCCACGTTCTCTGCAACTGGCTGTGCAGAAACATGCCCCATCCCTCCATCTGACCCAGAACCCTGTGCGTTGAAGTACAGCTAAGACAACCCCATGCTTGCATCAAGAGGGCCCCCTGTACAAAAGTGGTGCCAGCTCTACCCTCAGCATGGGACACAGCCAGATGGCAAATGAGATTCTGGTTATGACAGAAATACAGAAGGAGAAAAAGTCCCTTCACATTTTGAAGCAGCCAGACCACAGTTCAGCACAGAATCAGGGGAAAGTGCAGCTGGCGACAGCCCACTCTAGCAGTGCTCCTGTAGCCGCTGTGCAGAGCAGTCCCAGGAGGGATACAAGGCTTAATACTGTAGGATTTTCAAACAACAGGGCCTTGGCAGAGACAACCACAGCACTGCCTGCCCTTGCAGAAATAAAACCTGAGTGTTGTGAATACTGGGGTTTGGATATAGGTATTTAAATATAAATGCTACATTTATCTTGCTTAATATGGGAAGAAGTTCTCTTTTATATAGGTAGATATATATGGATATATAACTATGTATATCAATGCAGATAGATAAAAGCACAGGTTCAGAGGGAACCTGAAACAGAAGCTGCTCGTTGGGTCTAAAAGCTGCACTGCCTGCTTGGCACCAGGCAGCAGCAGATGCCATAGACCTGATGTGGTGGCCTCCTTCACACAGAGTCTTACTTGGTGCAGTCCAGGATTCCCGAGTAGGTGTCCTCATTCACTCCTCTCTGCAAGGACTGCAGCCGCGTTTTGATCACTGGGGAGAAGAAGAGAAGAGGGACACTGGTGAGCACTGGGAGCATGGCAGGCAAGAGCCTGCCCAAGAAAAATCTCTTTGAAATACAGTCAAAATGAGATCACCAAAATAACACAGACCACTTTCATATATTTATCAGCAAGATCAGTATTTATCAGCAAAACCCATTCCTTTACCAACAGATAAAAGAAACACACAGCCACCCAAAACCCAACCCTTCCCTCGCTGTGATCAAGGTTTCAAAGGCTGACTTAAGCTTTAAACACTTCCAAATTCAGCTGTCTTTCTGCAAAGTGGGAATTCATTTTCAAATACTCAGCTCCTTCTGGAAGAAGTATCTAAAATACACAATTCTGTTCTTACATTTCTTCACACCTTGGAGCGTGTGCAATGTTGGGGAGAGAGGAGTAACTTTCTGGTGTTTTTCACAGGAGAGAAACCAAGGTGGTATTTAAGGCAGATGCTGTGGAGCAGGAGAAAAGGCCACAAATCTGAGACTTGCTCTGCTTGTCCATGACCACACATGTAAGTGGTCTGTGGCCAAAGTTGTAGCTCAACTGAAATCACAAATTCTGAGCTGGAGGTAGCTGAGATAGCAGAGGTCCCCTCCTGTATCCCTGTGTGCTCATGCTGGGAAGAGGCTGGCACAGTCACCCTCCTGCTCACCTAGTCCACTCTGGGCCTCTGACTCCTGTCACTTGGCACCAGGCCATCACCACAGGCTACTCAGGACTCACCATCACACGGATTGACAGCCACTGCAGCCGTACTGCCAGCCACACACCCGGAGAGGAAGGACACATAGAATGGAGCCTTGACATTGGGGTCTTTCTGGCCCAGCTTGTTCAGGTTTGCAAACAGCGGAAAGTAAACAATGGAGAATGGAACATCCCTGCAGTGGGGTGGGAGGAAAGGGAAGAAAGAAAAACAAGGATGAGCCAAGTCAGAGAGGGACACCAACAAACTGAGCAAAGGAAGGGCTTCAAGCATCACACATTGGCAGCACAGCCAAGAGTGCAATGCAGATACCCCAGCCCTGCGATTGCAGTGCAGACAGGAGCCAAAACTCAGCAGGGATTAAACTGACTGCACAAAAGACAACAGGCCCCCATGGGAGGAATGCAGCCCTGCAGAACTAAGGGGCTCCCCCTTTTTTCAACACTCAAACTGAAGATCCCAGCACATGCAGAAGTCAATCAGTTTGTCCACTTTTGTTAATTACTAGAGGTTTGCATCCTGCTCTCCCTCCCACTGGGAGCTGTTTTAGCTCTGCCTTTGCCAAAGCTAGAAGAGAGTCACGCTGTGATAGCCCAGGCAAAGAGTGTCAGAGCATGACCGGTCCTTGCCTCCAAAATGCTCCATGAGCCAGAACCCATTTCACACTGGGGACTCAGGTTGATAGTTTTGCTTTGCTAGCTCACAAGAACTGTACAGTGTGAAAATACAGATGATGGGGGAGACAAAAACCTTCCAAGGAAAGCAAAATTAAACCTTCCAGGAACAAAAAGGCAGCCTTCCTCATTTCTCTGACCTTCCCTTCGTTAATGTGCAAAACCTGTGTATGGAAACCACATCAAATCACACTGAAGCCACCACCTCCTTTGCAGGCTCATGGCTTGGGTGGCTGGTGCTTCAGGTTCAAGGCTGGACACACCAGTGTCCTGCATTCAAGCCCATGCCCTACCTTAGCAGTGTGGCTCCCAGGCCCTTGTAGAGTCCCGCGATGCCCTTGCTCCGCAGCAGCTCCCTCGTTATCTGTGTCGCTGTCGTGCGTGTTTCTGTCACCGGCTCGGCTGCCCCCGCCGCCGGGGAAGAGGAGAGTTGGGCCTGTGCTGCCATCAGCTTCTTCTGTGCCGCTGGGGAGGAGAGCACGAGCACAGGTCTGCAAGATGCTCAGCAGCAGTCTCTTGCTGCGTCAGTGCCATGAGACAGGGAGGAAGAGGCAGATCTCCAGGTGTGACAAAATAAGCAGATGAAGGCCAGCCAGGTGCCCTGAAAGCTTTTGCTCCCAGTCTGCCCATCTCCCTCAGCCTGCCCCAGTCAGGCAGCTGGTGCTGCCACGCCACAGTGCTGTCTGCTGTGCTTTCCCACCAAATGGTCTGCCAGAGCAGGAGCAGCCTGTCACACAACCTCTGCAGTGCAGCGAACATGAGCTGCTGTGAGCTTGCAGCTATGTCCCCAAGCTGACTGAACAACAAACTAAAGATGTTCGTAAACAAGATTCAACAGTTCTGTTCTTTGCTTTCTTCCCTTGAAACCAATCATTAACCCGGCGAGTTTCTCAGCCAAAATCATAAACACAACTTGGTTCCTCCCACTTTCCTAACTGATGCTCTTCTGCCCTCTGACCAGAAGATGGAGAGCACATCAACCTGTAGGCAATCCTCTGGCTGCAACCGGCACACCACAGCTCTCCTGCCACACAGAGAACAGGCTGTTCACAGCAGTGAAAACCTCTCCTGAACCCGAAAACCATGGCTTAATTCCTTCAAACATTTTAATATAATACGCACAAAGAGGATAAGGTCTGTATTAAAAACAGTGAAGAGAGGAAAGAAAAAGTAAATCTGCGATTATTCAGGAATGCCACGTCAAATGAGAGATTAAAGGGCAAATTGGCCCATTTTCTGGGAAGAGCAATAAACATGGATTCAGTGTCCCCTCCTGGGGAGTGAGGCCATAGCCCAGGCTGACCTCTAGAAGAGACTAAGGCAAAAGCAATCAACTCTTTCGCCCAGAGTTTCCATGCCAGATTGGTCTCTGTTCTCACCAGAAACACTCTGCAGTTTCAGCCAAGAGATTCACACTCCCTCTTGCCTCTGCCTGCCAGCTCCTGCCCACAGTCCTGAGAGCCTGACCCCAAGCCTCCTTCAAATCCAGTGCACTGGGACAATTTTGTTTACTCTTTTGGCTGAGACAACAGCCATTTTCATCAGGAAGAAAAGAAGACACAGTACAACAAGAGACAAGTTATTTGGAAAGAGCATATCCCCTTGAGAAGACATTAGGGAGGTGCTACAGCAGGGTAGGAGAGAGAAAAATTAGACATCAAAAAAAATGGAGATGGAGGAAACACCACAGGAAAGGCACTGGAGGATGCTAATCCCTTCTTGGCTGTACAGTATCTAATGAGTTTCAATCACTCACAAGCTGACTACCCAGTCATCTCTCTCTCCATCCACCAGTAACATTTGCTGCTTCACTTGCCAAGCCTATTGCTTTGAGCAAAAGAAAAAAAAAAATCACCTTTTGTAACTGCAAGGGCCTCTGCAAAGCCAGCTGAGCAAAGTGTGGGAGGAAGTAAGCTGGGAAGAAGAGGAGAAACTTCTGCTAGAGTCTGAGATACCTCTGACATGGGAGATCGGGGGAAGGAAAAGGGTTTTCTCCACTCATTCGTTCACCTCCACCTTGACAGCCCAGTCCCAGCCCCGTCCACCCTCTCTGCTCAGTGCACAGGGAAGCAAAGTCCACGTACCAATACGTCCTGCATCCTGCAGCTGGATTTTGAGCATCTCCATGGGAGTGGTGACAATCACCTGGCAGGTACCTGCGCCGCAGCCTGCCAGCATCTCCCTCATCAGCGTCAGTTTTTTCCTGCCCAAAGAAAAGAGGGTGAGAGTCTGTCAGAGGAGGTGGCCTGGTGTAATACTGGGGCAGCTGGGTACAAGGCTTAGGGCACATCTCTGACCCTGGGGGTTGCAGGAAAAGCAACGCAGGGGACAGGGGAACCTGCTAGGTTTGACAATTCAGCACAACCCAGGCTTGGCACCTCTGCTGCCATTACCAGACCTGGAGAATAGATCCCTTTAGCCCCAGAAACAGAATGTGCAGAAAAAGCCACAAGCCCGGTCAGAACAGTCCCAGATGGGAACACACAACCATCTCCATCCACAGACAGCGCTTCAGCTCTCTTCCAGCATGTTGCCCCTGGTTAGG
The DNA here is from genome assembly GCA_013399695.1 of Formicarius rufipectus. Classification (NCBI taxonomy): domain Eukaryota; kingdom Metazoa; phylum Chordata; class Aves; order Passeriformes; family Formicariidae; genus Formicarius; species Formicarius rufipectus. The sequence goes on from VXAU01005292.1 coordinate 1,234,434, forward strand.
GCACAGCTTTCAGAAAGGGTATCACTTCAGAGGGCACCAGAGGACCTGAGCATTAAGGGAGATAAGCAGCTTTCCTTCTGCCAGCCCAGTCCTTTAAACACTGTCAACAAACAGAGACCACAGAGCAAGGAGCAAGGGGGGAAAGTATTCCACTTGCTGCTTTGGAGTTCTCCAAGAAAAGCAAAATAAATAAACAGCAAACATGAATCAGGGAGGCAGATCCTCTGTGGTCAGGAGCTGCTTCACCTCACTAGACTTTCCATTCCTCAAAAAGTAGCCTTTGCAACTAAACTCCCTGAGATAAGGGGTGGGATGGACCCCCAGCACTGCAGCTTTGTGCATCCTCTGCACTAGAGAGCAGGGATTATCAACAACATGTTGTTGACTAACAAAATGCAGCATTTCACTGTTCTTTCCATTCCAAAGACATGAAATAGCCCAGGTAAGACTAAAAGGAGGAACTCAGGATGCAAATACGTATGAAGTCTAAATTTTCAGAAACCAATGTGTTTTCACCCTATAAAAACCCTCACACCTTGGCACCAGAAAACACTGACTTGATTAAAAAGTACATCTGACACACTCTTCTCTAAAAAGGGGGAAAAAAGAGGCATATATAAATCACACAGCCAAAGGGAAGCAGCCTCCTCTTTTTTCTGTTTTAAATGCAAGTACTATTTTTACCTCCCACAGCCCTGTTCCCGCAGCAATACCTCATCTTAACCTACTCAAGGCAAGTCCCCACACTATGGCAAAAGCAGTCCCACAATGATATGCCCTATTCCCATGCAAAACCAAGGCACACTCCCATGTCAGGGGTTTCACACACACACACAGAGCACAACGTGGTGCAGTGGGCCAGCAAACAGTTCCAATGCCAACCCTGCAGGAAAGGGAAGGCAGATGCACTGTAATCTTGCTGGGCCACCACGGCAGTTGGGCTGATTTCTCCTCCTCTCATCTTCTCCAGGGAGGATATTGGAGCAGGGGATTAAAGGCACAGAGCCACAATGGAGATTACCAGCAACTAAATATAGAGCTCTCCTATGAAGCTGAAGGGACAAATATTTCACAGTCTCCTCTTCCCAAAATAGATGAGAAGCTGCAAAGAACAATCTCTCCCACAGAGTTACCCACGCAAGTGCTGAAGTGTGCAGAGTAAGCTCTCCTGGAGACACAGATGGACTAGGATGTGCAAATCCAGAGATGCCCACTGTCACTGCCACCTGCAGGTGGCCAACTTGAGCCTTTTGGGCAGCCTGAAGCACAGCACCAGTCTCTGCATGGCTCGATAGTCAGTGCCAAGGCTGCACAATTACTAGCCTTCGCATGGAAGGAAGCAAACCACCCAAGGGAGCAGGCTGGCACTCTCCCTCCATGGCACAGCAGAGCATTTTCCACTTTAGCAGGAGCCCTGGAGCACCAATCTTCTGGCTTTCATCCGGGACAGCTGCTTTGATACTCACTTCAAAAGATTGGGAAGAGTTGGCCTACTTGTTCATCTTGGACATTATCCCAGCCAAGAAAAGTCAGCCTGGCTTGACTGAACTCCCTGGAGCTATGCCAGCGTGACCCAGTGAAGGATTTATGCATGTGGGTGTATTTTAGAGATGTCAAACAGGTGCATCAAAAGCATCCAGAACAAGGCTTTTCAGCTTTTGGTTGGCATATCCTGGGAACTGGGGGGAGTCCAAGAAAAATGTAACCTAAGATAAGCAAATTTTTTGTCAGGAGGTTTAGAATTTGCCATACAGGGGTCAAATGCCCTTTGCAAAACCTCACCAGTCTGCACATAAAAGGAATTTGAAAATGGTTCATTTCTAGACGACAAAGGGGTTTAAATATTTAAGGCACCACAGGCTTTATCCTCAGTGGTTTAAGAACTGGCACATCTCAACTAACTTCAAAAGCTGCAACATCAGCAAAGATTTGGTCCTACAAATGCAGAAATCATCTTTTATCACAGCAAGATAAAATATACACAATAGCCTCCAATTCTGCACTGGCAGAAATCAGTCATTCTACTTTTTTAACTGCCATAGAATTAATTTGTGACAAAACAACAATGTCAAATGGAAAGGGGAGGAAATTCATGCTTTGTCTAAATGAGATTTTCAAACTAGAGCTGAAAAATAAAGTCAAAAAGCAGAAACTGGAGGTTTATGAAGGACTCTTTGAGAGCAACACATCAGTCTAAAGTTAGGATCTCGACACCATTGGTATATTGATGTCACATGGGACCAGAGTAGGATTTTTTTCGAGTTTCTGAAAAATCTTGACCATGTGGGAGTTTAGTGTGCTTGGGCAGGCACCAAAACTAGCCATTCCGGAATCAGGATAACAAGATTTCCAGTCATGAAATCTCTGACCAAAGGAAACATCCATACAAAGCCATTCATTTCCATTTCCTAGCCAAGAGGTTACTGTCCCCAGCTTGGACATCACCTTCCTCACTCATAAAATAACTGCTGCTTCTGGTCTGTCAGCCTAATAGACTGTAGAAAGTTCCCCAAGAGTTTCAAACCAGACAGTCAGTTTCTTTCAAACAATTTAAATAGTGGGTCTTTGATATGCATTAGGGAACTAACACACAGGAGTCCTCCTTCAAAGGGAAGGCAGCCTGTGTGCCACAGCCCCCAGGGGACATGCTCACAAAACACCAGTCAGTCCCTTTAACCAACCCCTGATAATCCAAAGGGGAACAACAAGCTACTGCAACCACACTTCAGAAAGCTGGAGCTATGATGATGGGAAATGCAAAACAAGAAAGTTCCCATTATGAGTTCCCTCTCACTTCTAGTGCCAGCTCAAAAAGGCCTCAGACAAGCAAAATAAAGCAGTGATGTGGTACAGATACACCTCAAAGTAACATCACCAGATTAAATGTTGCTCTGGTAGCCATTATTCCAGGTATGTGAAGGAACTCTGGGTTATATGTTTGACCTAAATCAAGAAGAGGATGACTCTGTGCCTGCATCAGGTTTGCTCTGGACAGAGTAATACAACTGGGCATGTTGAACACAACCTTTGTTTTGTTCCAAGACATGTGCTTGGAATGGTGACAAGGGCAATACTCCTCTCATGGGTGCATTCGGTGATTAAACAATCCACGTCTAGCTCCCTCCAGATTAACAGCTGAAAGTACATTTACTTTTTGGCTGACCTTTGATGTCACCAGCTTCAACCCACCATAATTCCCCTAGTCTCTGTGTGCTAAATAAAGGAGCCCTCCCCAAACAGCTATCCCTGAATAGGCACAGTGAGATTATCAGCTCTTGACTGTCTCTTTCTCCCACACCCACAAGTGAGTTGGATATGGGTTACCTAGGTTAAAGAAGTGTCTGTGCATCCAGTGAATAACTGCAGGAGAGGCTGTCTTGGCCCACAAGGGCAGAGAAAGACCAAAGCACTGCATGTGCATGGTGATTCAGCAGCATCCCTCCTTTCTAAATCTAGAGTCTCACTTTACAGCTTGTCTATGAGCATTCTGCAGCTCAAGGATCAACCAGGTCATGCAATGGATACTTAAACAGGTGCCACAGAAGAGATGGTCTGAATATTTTAGGAGAGCCTGAAAGAAAAGCAGATGAAGGAAAGAGTCCTGGGAAGATGTATCAGATGGGAAGGCAACGGAGAACAAGCTCCAGGCTCCACACCTGCACAGGACTGAAGGAGAAGTCCCTTGCCTGTCTCAGAATTACAGCTGGCTATTTCTGTTCCCTGAGCAAAGCTACAAGGCGGTGGAAGCAAAAAGGAAGAAAATTTGCTGGCATCAGCAAAGGCAGAATTAAGTCAGTCATGCTGGTCTTCCTAGGGATCTCAGCTGCTAAGACAGTAGATTGCCAGCCTTTGTCTCAGAACAGCAAACAGAATAAAGGTCAAGATGAAAGAGGACAGGAGAAGTAAGGGAATAACACACCTTGGAGAAGAACAGCAGGAAACTCATCCAGGGACACTGGAGTTTTTATGAGCAACAAACTGCTTATGTAAGAAGGCATGAAACACTTCTTAGTGTAGCCAAGGCAAAATATTTGACCAAGAACCTGAAAAATGAACAAAACCTGGCAAACACATACCAAACAAAACAGCTGTCTGGCATTCAACACTTCAGAGATAAACATGAAATCTTGTAGGACACTTTACGGGGACTGATTTTTACGAAGTGTTTAACATGCAGATTCAAAGAGGACATAAAACCTGGGCAATATTTACATCAATCAAAGAGGCCTCGTACACTGGCCACCCAAAAATCAGAGATGTACTTTAAATGCTGGTGTACTACCAATCTAAATTGCTTCCTTAGCTTCATACCCAAGAGTTTCACACTGAATTACTTCACTTAGCCCTGGTGACTCCTCATGGCCTGTGCTCTCGACAGTGAAGCCACTAGTATTTTAACAGCAGCTGTGAGATTATGGATCTCTCAATACATCCAGCTTCAGAAAGCCACAGAAAAAATAAATCCCACCTGTTTCCAGCAGCCTGAAGACTGGAAGTTTCTCCTCTCTCTCACATCCTGTCTTGCCCAGCCACAGAGGGACTCTTCCCTACAGAATGCCACAAGGACCTGCCCTAAGATTCTACTGTGGGTCACCTCTTTGTCCTCTTCCTCTTTTTCCTCTGGGAACTGTCGAGGCTCTTAGGTCAAAATCATCACAGGAAAATATTTGACCCTTACTGCCTTTCTCAATCATCATCATGACCTTCAGGGTTTTCAGGATCTTGGTTTCCCTTCTTTCCTCCATGGCACAGCAAGTGTGTTTCAGGCACTCACACAACTCAGGCCTCCCTTGTTCCTAAATGACCAGGACATCTTGGGAGGATCAACTCAGTTTTGTTTCCTCATGAAACAACAAGCTGTAGCTTTGCTGTCATAATGGTCTTGACATCAAAACAGAAACTGGAAAAAGAAGCAGAAATCAAGTCCCCCAGCCTGTAACACACATCCTTCCTGCACCAAAGGGAGGGGAAAAGAACTGAGTTAGTCCCAGGGTGGAGAGAGCGGCAGGAACAGACATCTCCAGACACAAGGAGACAGATGCACCAACAAGGGCATGAGGTCCCATGTGAGAATCTGCTGTCCCAATACTTTGTGTCTAGCAGCATCCAAGAACACAGCCAGGGAAAAGGAAGTCTAGCACAAACCTGCAATAACAACATCTCCCAAATACTGTTCCAGCAACTTGTAGCCAGGAGCTTCCTACACTACAGGTGTTGTTTTCAGTCTGGCCTTTCGAAAACAGGATTTATGCCACGTTTTTATCCTAGCAGTTTAAAAGCAATTTCAACACTAAGTTTAAGGGTAAAAATAAATAATGCCATGTACACTGGAAGTTGTGTAACTTGAGTCATGTACTTTGAGTCATGCTGGATTTGCCACACTGTTTCTGGTCCACACATGCTTCTTTCACTTGCACATGGAAGAATATTTTAAAACCACATATATTAATCTGCAAATACTGATAGAACATGCACATTTTATCAGAAAAGGATCAGCAACTCATGCAACATATTTCAAGCAAGACAAGTGCCAGATGCTTAGCAATAAAGGCATTCAATGTTCAACAGGTCTAGACTTTTGCAGCTTTGAGTCAGAAAAGGACCAGAGCATCATTTGGAATACTGACCTAAGAGCACAGCATCTCTGAATGCAAAGCAGATAGTCTGGACTGTGTAAAAATGACCTTGGTGGAGCAGAACCAAGATCTTGCTGGCCCACCATGACAAAACAGCCCCCAGCCTTACACCGAACCTAACTCCCCCAGCTGTGCTTTACCCAATGTAACACCTTGACTGATGCAACTACGTATCAAGAAATGATACCACATTCACATGTCATGCAGCAGCTTGACTCTTCACCTTTCTAACCCCAAGCTATTTTGTTGCTCATACCTAGGTTTTGACTGGAGTTGTGAAATAGATGGCCAAGCCTTGTGCGCCCTGTTTTGTCCCAAGTAGAGGAGGCCTTGGACTTCCAGCACGGGTCATCCTGCCCTGTCTTACAAAGACAGCTGAGGAGAATGACACAGAAGCATCCTAAAGAAGACAGCTACAGACTGTGAACAGCTTGGAAGGAGTGAGCAAGAGCAAGGCAAGCCCTTGGGGCCACACAGCTTTGTGATTCAATGAAACAGCCCCATGCTATCGCTCCCATTAGATGCATGTGCTACACATGGGAAAAGATATGAAATGCTAACGGCAAGTTGGCATGCACTCCCTGCAGCATGGCCAGGCACAAACCCTTCAGCAGGTTACATACTCCATCCTCAGGTCTTGGGTTTCCTTAGCATGGAGGAAAGGGATCCCCTCGTAAGCAGCTGCCCTGCAATTTCTAGGGGCCTTCATCATCACAGGTAATATCATGGCCTTTTCTATCACCCTCTACCCACTATGCTCTAAGCAAGGTGACAGAATGCTCTACAACTGCTACATTCATAGCCTATACCAGGCACAGAAAACCTGCAAGGCATTTTTTTTTCCATCATATCTTGGAGTGACATTTCTACTTGTTATCACCTTAAACTATCTACGACAGCAGTACCAAGGTTCTGCCTCTCTGTCCGGCTCATGATGGATACCCTCATGAGCAGAGCTGACCAGGTTTCTCTCATCCAAGCCTCCCATGGTGGTTGAATGAGATGAGTGACCTCAACTCCACATGCTTCCTAGCTCTTGTCACCTAACCATGGCCCAGCCTATATTTGCTCTAAAGGAAGTAAAAATGCTGTGTTAAGACAAAAAGGCTCCCAACTACTTGAGTGTTTGTGTTCCAGGTCACTGTATTGCCAGTCACATCAGTACATATGATTCAGGGTATCCTGCACTCAGAAAATCTCTCTAGCTCCTTTATTCTGATTCAAGTGCAGCCCATCATCCATGGTATGTGTGGATCAGCCAGAAGCCCAAAAGTCAGACTGGAAGAGCTCTGAGTGAAGACCTCAGCTGCTGTGCAAACAGCTGCATCCCACTTATCCAAAGTCCTGCTCTAAGCTGGACTCAGCACTGAGGCAGACACACACAGTTGTCCTCTGAGGAGGTCTTTATGTCTCATGGTGCAGAACACTGACTGACAGGCATGTCACATTTTAATGGGTGAAACATCACAGCAGTGACTGCTCTCACAGAATGCCAAACATGTTGCAATGTTAGTCTGATTTCTTCCATGGACCGTTCTCTTAGTGGTGTGGCAGCTTGCCACCCTATTGTCCTGCCTGTACAACCTACTAAGCCCCATCTGGTAGGTGGTGGCAAAGAGCTGTGCTGCTGTCTGCTGCCGAGGTCAGATCCATCGCCTGGCAGGGGCCAGGAGCAATGAGCACATCATCACCTCCCACTGACTGAGCACAGCACAGAAGAGACACCATTTGAAGAGACAGAATACCACAAAGAGTTGCGAGCCGATGAGTCACACAGACATATGTCAGCTGATACTTAAAAGGATTTCAGAACAAAAAAAAATAGATCCTCAACCTGTGTCAATCTCCACTGAAGTTGTTGACCCACTGATCTGCAGCAGCCAAGACTGACATGGTATGTTTTGGGAAGTCGTTAAGCCAAGTGATTGTGCCAGAACTTTGCATTTTCAGCGAGGCTCCACCCCATAACTGCTCACATGAAGAGACGGGATCATATCCCAAGCAGGCTGTTTTCCAGCTACTGTCACTTGAGGATTGGAGATAGTGTTCTTTTCTGTCTCTGGAGAAAGGTCTCTCCATCTGAAGGGAGACACAACTGTTCTCCAAATTGCAAGGGGAAATATCTTGGTGAAAATGGCATTAAACATTCAGGGCCCAGCCCCTCTCAGCTGCTCGGCTTGCATCTTTTACTCACATTCAATTCACACGAACCACCCTCCACTTGCAAGCTGAACAGATAGTTTCATTCCTTCAGCATTTATATGCAGGTCAGCACTGAGTAATGCTGCAAGTGCCCTTTGTCAATTCCAATTCACCACCTCTCTGAAACTGTTTTCAAGATACAAAAGGAGAAGAGAGATGCTAAGTTTGGGGTCTACAGAAATTGACTTGCCATCTGTTCGAGCAAGAATGAGCATAAGAGCATCCAATAGGATGCTGAGGACAAGGGTCCTCCCAGCAGCTGTTAGAGCAATGACCAGTGCCATTGGATTCCTATCAAATATTTAGTCTACAAATTCTGGATCAGCTAACCTTGGCTTAAGTGTGGGACTATTTTTAGAATCTTGAATAAAGAGCAGTCATCTAGTGAAGTGTTTTACGCTTCCCATTTTAGACATTACATCCTTAGCTTGAATGTAATCACCAGCTGTCTTCAAGGTCAACTCATATTTCAGTCATTGCACTACCCCCCATTCTACCTTTGCCCTGACACCTCACCAGGTGTGTTCCAAGAGTGGTGTCTTGTAAGTTGACTGCAAAAGTTCAACTCCCTACTCACCCATCTTTGGAGAGGTGATGCCGGAAGAAGTCATTGGCTGCCAGTTTGATAGCCTTTTCTGGTGTCACCAGAGTCAGGTTCACTGCAGCCCCTGGGCAAGGAAAACAGGAAAAGACCATTGGATAATGAGAACAAAGGAACTGTTAACTGGATCCTTCTGGACTGTGTCCAAGGACAGATGAAGGAGAGCCCCTAATGCACCAAATGGATTCAGAAATATGAAACACCCCAGAAAATTATTAGGATTTCTGCCTCCCAATACCTTGGGTTTGTGAAAACATCCCCAGATGTGTTTCTACTCCACTTGCAATATGTATTTTGTAATTTCTCTAACTCTGTTACTACATCCCACCATGTATACACGCATCCTTTTCTCTCATCCAAGGATGTACTTCTATGAATTCAAAAGGATGCAAACCAAACCTTCCATAGAGAAGTACAAGTTGGATTAATAACCAGTCTCAACTCCCTTGCAAGTATTTTGTGATGTTGAGAGGCAAAAGTGCTCCCCTCCCTACATTTTCACTAGCGTCCCTGCTCCCTCCCCAGAAAACACGAGAGCACCTTGCTTACCAGGCAGCCCAGAAAAGGCAGAGCCATTGAAAGACCTGGAGGCTGGTTAAAGTCACCTGGCTCATCTGCACAGAAGTCAGCCAGCTCTAGATGCTTAGAATAAAGTGGCTTCCCTTGTATACCACCACTTGGTGTCACCCCCAGAACAGCCGCTGTCGAACTGGCTTGTTGTCCACCATAAGCTGCAGCCTGCAGAAATTCCCCTTTAAACTCCACGCAAGGTTTGCTGGGGGACCTGGGGTGTAAATAAGCCTTGGCTGCCCTCCTGCCCCACCACTACCACCCGCTGGAGTGCCCTTTTGTCAGGAGCAACAAACAGCAAATCCCTGTATTGTGCTTGCCACAATGCGTGGCCTGCCCGGCTGAACACCCACGTTAGTGCAACACAGTGAGCTGGGAGGCAGCTTTCAAGCTGCCCTGGGGGAAATTGGGTGAGGGAAGGGCCAGTCCCTTCCCAGCAAACTGGGTTTTGCACCATCAGATTAGCACTCCACAATATTCTCCTCCATTTAAATCTTATGGCTCAAAAAGTTCTCCAGTGGATAACCCCCAGCTCTCCCTGCCTGCACTGAGCTCCAAGCCCTCCAACAGAGCTACGCTTGAGACTTGCTAATGGCCTATGAATATCTTTGCAAGAACAAACACAAAACAGGCATTTATGGTTGCAGTTGAGATTTTAAAAACTTGTCCCAAAGATTTGTTTTCCAAAGAGAATCATCCAGAGAATCCTGCTCCCCCACTAGGCTCCACCAAGCTAATGTGATTCAGTTTCAGGACCTTTGACCACAAGCTGACAAGAGCTGTAAGGGCTCAAAACACCTAAAGAAAGGCAACTCAATCTGTTCCTCAGAATGGTCTCTCTTCCCTTCAGAAATGGAAAGATACAGGCTTAGGGGGACTTTCCTCAGATTAGGAACCTAAGTCACAACTGAGACTTCTGGAACAAGTACAACTGAGACCAGGACACAGGAATCTTTGGCTCTGTATTGCCTGCTCAGAAGACACATCTCCACCACGCAGGAAATTGCAGCAAGAAGAGACACTGAATTTGCTGCACAGGGCTGGTCAGCCCAACACATCTTCCCCACTTTCAACACCCCTGTTCAGATTTTGCAGAAAACACAGAGTAACACTTCCTCATACCAAGCCAAGCCAGGCCAATCCAATGCACTCATTCCACATTGGCCATGACATCCAACAAATGCCATCATCTTTTACATGAGACAAATTAACTCGCAGGGAGCAGGCAGCCCTCTTGCACTCTGGGGATTTTGCAGACTTTTTAGTGCACCAGTGATTGTGCTGCTTTGGTTCACATTCCACCCGCCATGGCTCTTGCATGTGATGTGGAGCCACACAGACACAATCCTGATGCTCTCTGTCTCCACGTTTTAATGTCAAACATATAAGGATCCACACAGCAAATGCACGGAACCTAATTTTTAAGTGGAAGTGGCTACTCATGAAGTGTTTCCTCAAATGCCACATTGAAAGACAACTTCAACCCTACTCCCAATCGTTAGAAGGTACACCTGTACACTGACATGCAGCATGAGTAACTATCTCCTTGGAAAAACAAGGAGAGAAAGAAAAATGCATAAACCAGCTACTCTAACACCAGTGCAAAGGGTTCACTGAAAGAAAGAAAGAAAACAAACTCCAAACCATCAAGCAAGAAAGTTTGCTTCCATGTGCTGACCTCCTCCAGGAACAAAGAGGCTTTCACAGAAATTTCTCCTTCAATTGCAAATAAAGCAGAGGGTAAAAGCACACAATACACAGGAAAAAAACCAGTTAATGAACCTGGGTTTTCTCCTACATCTTTGATATTTTCAGTAAAGCTGCTTAGCAGAGAATGGATAATCCCTGTCCTCAATAATCCATAACAGCTTCAATTCACTGGAGGAGGAGAAATTGGATACTTCAGCTGCTGGCCGTATGCTTTCCATATCGTTTTCTATCTTTTTAAAAAATCTCAAAGCTCTTCAATTCTACCCATACCAATGAGTATTTTCCTAATTAAAGACAACCTTGGCATATAGGCAATGCTACATGTACCAGAAGCAAAGACCTACAATCAGAATGGAAAAATAAATAGCAATCATTAAAAATCATTTTGAAAATAAGTAATGACGCGCTGCAAAGAACAAAATCAACCAGGGCCAACTGAACCTGTAAGTGCCCTCTTCTCACCGAGCTTTGGGTTTTGTTGTTAAAACACACCTCTCAAGAAGTCCTTACACACCAGCAGCAACCTACATAAGAAGGGGGATTGAGTCATCCCCAGTGCGGCACTGGGACACGTGGGAGATATTATTAGCAGAGGCCAGGGAAGGCTGCCACACTACTGCAGCTAAACTGCAGCTACCCTCCAAATGTCATACACAGCAAAGGGCACTTCCCCGGCCTCATCTAGGCCTTTGGCTTCTGCCAGTGAGGCTAAACAGCCGGTCTTCAAACAGCAGTGGGATTATCCAGGACACGTGCTGGGATCTTTAGATGGCTTCTGGATGGACTACTGTAGCAGGGAGCCAAGAGAGCACCTCTCCAAGCACCTCCCCCACCGATGCCCATGGGGTCCAGGAGCCCACAGGCACTATGGATTCATTCACTGGGCATCATGTTGGAAGGCAGCACATCATCATTCCTTGAGGATAGACAGGGCTAGACAGCTCCACTCAGTTTTGAGGCACTGCTGCTACATAGTTGCTAGGGGAAAAAAACACTGAGGAAAGAACCTCCTCTTCTTCCTGCCTCAAACCAAACCAAGAACTTGAAAGAAATCTTGGGATTGCCTTATACATCACACAGTTTGCTATGGGCTACTCATACAAAGCAAGGACTGTCTGCCCACACACACCTCTTAAGAGGTGATTTGCATCCTACAAGCTCAAGCCTCTTTCCTGTGGGCACTGTGGAGTTTTGAGTCATATGTGAGGGAGCCCTGAAGTCACACAGCAGGAATGGCTGCATCCAAACAGACCCCTTCTGTCCTCCAACTGAGGCTAAGTGATCTGCAGGGACAACTGATGTGTTTGTGACTCCTTCATGGGGAACAGCACCTGCCACTTTAGCACATTATCATATAATCCACCCAATTTCAGCTTAAAGGCTACAAGTAAGAACTTGTGAATTCTGCTGGGGAACTGGGACAGATGGAGGGGGCAGGAACCAAACCCACCATCTGATTTCCATCTTTTCCTGTCCACAAGGCTGAGATATCTCTTTACTTTCTTTCCAGAAAAGTATTCACACGTTCTTCATGAACCTGGGATATGTTTTACCCACCAATCCTCTCCCTTAGAGTGAGGGAAGGGCTGATAATATCAGCTCACAGAACAGAGGCACAGGACTCACTGTTGCACCTTGACCATGCCAAAATATGCAATTTCTGGAAGGAACAGGAGCTGTTCACAAAAGCCCTCTCCAGCCCAGCTCCCCATTTAATAGACAGAGGTGACAAGTAAATTCAAGCCACTATCAGGTCCCTGAACAGAGGCAGGGACATGGATCAAGCTGACCAGATTCTTCATAGCTGGGAAAAGCAAGAGGTACACAAAACCTCCTGTACTCTGAGATTTCTGCGTGGGAATGACAAGTGGCCTGGAGATGCACATCCTCTCCATCACTCTATGCCTTACAGGACTAAGCTGTCTCTGTCAAAAGCTATGATGGCTCCTACAGTCTCTCTTGGAGGTTTCCCTGAACAGTTTCTCCCTTCTGCTCCCCAGCAAGCAGTCTGCCACTGCATATTTACAGCTAAAGTTAATGCAGGTTCCCTTCCTGGCTAGGAACACAGAAGGAGCCAGCTTCTAGAAAAAAAGAATCAAAAGGGAAGGCGTCACTGCTAGCACTGAAGATGGAGCTTGCCAGGGTTCCTCGGGTTTATTTGTCTTGTTGCCTGATCCCAGGAAAGCTGAGGCAAAGCAGCCAATCCATCCCCGTGATCCACCACACTCCCCTGAAACACCCACCAGCAAGTTGGGCAACAGACGCTGCCTGAACAGCCAGTGCCTGCTCCCAGGCCAGCCAGCCTCAGTGTCTGTGTTTCCCTAGGAGCTTTGGAAGAAGCAGCAAGAGACACTACACATGCCAATAGCAAGGCGCCAGCACCTCCGGACTTCCGCTTGGAATAACAAAGAGCAAGGGCCCACTTAATTACAGTGGTAGTTTACTCAGGCTTTATCAGTGAATGAGTGCCACAAAGAATGCTGAGTGCCTCAGATAAAAACTGCCTAGGAAGGCAATTGACTATCAGTATATAAAATGAATCAGACCTCAGTCAACTAAGCCAGTTGGATTGTGCTGAAAGCCAAGAAGTTATTCCACATTTTCCTTTGCCACAAATAGTCAGAATCTGGCCTACTCTTCCCCACTCCTTTAATTCCTTAAAAATTTTCAAGGATTCTGTGTTTAAACTATAAAAGGTATAATGTCAGATGAGGAACTTTTTTCTGCAACAGCCTAGGCCAAGGAACCAGGAGATTATCAGCAGGTCAGCATACAATGACCAAACAGTTGAAGCTCCACAATGAGCTAGCCTCTGATTTTCTTACCACCCCAAGGGAAATTTTTTTCTAGGAGCAGGTTTGGTTTTCTTTAATTGCAGCTTGTCTTAATACAAAAACACTTTGGCATGTCTGAGAGACAGCAGACTGACCACATTGGCGGTGGGCTTTGACATAAATTCAGTCACCAACTGCAGAGTAAGATACCTCAAGAGCTGGTTTGCTACTGCTCCCCAGGCAAAAGTTACTGTGCCCAAGCTAGGAAACAAACATACAGAGTATAGAAACAAAGTCCAGCAGCTTAACTAGAACTGCTAGTACGAATGAACTTCTTAACAGTAAGGTTTAGCACCAAAACAGCCATAGGGAGGACTCAAGCCCTCAATGATGGATATCTGAGCAGACAACTGCATGGAGGAGGCTATTTTCAGAAACAGCTGCACTGTTCAACCTCTCAGGATATTGCTAGGTTATTGCTTTATATGCCAAAGAATAAAGCTTTTCCTCCCACTTACGCACCAGTGCTTCCAACGCAAAAGCTGTGATGTGCCTGACTCAGCTTTACTTACCTCTGTACATGCCAAAGTAGCCTTCCGACCGAATTGTTTTAATGAGGCAGTCAGACCTGCAAACAAAACAGTGAGATGAACCACAGGAGCTCAAAGGTGGGTGAGAACAGAGAAAAACGAAGCAAATCTCTTGGAGTGGTTTCCATTTACATTCTGTCAGCAAAACCCTGAGCTGAGATGGGAACTGCGTCAGTCTCTGAATGTGCCATTGTTGAGGCCTGAGTCCAATTTTAAACCCTAATTCACAGGGGCTTTGAAACCCCCCGGCTCACCCTGCACACACTGTCTGCTTTCTAGAAACACAAAAGGGAAAAGTGTCACTGCAAGGGCTGTTTATCCAGGGTCCCCTGTGGCATGCGATGCTCTAACAAGCAGATCCCCATGTATGCATTTTTAAATCTAGCTCTGGAAGGGAAATAAGGGGGGCCAGAACCCCCCACGCTGGCTTGTTTGACTTACTCCGTGAAATGCGACACAAGGCACACAAACACTAAATGACCTGAACACTCAGTCATCTGTGGCCTCCCACGCAGATTAAAGCACTTACTTTTAACACATCAGGTCCCAGAGCAGGCAGACAGCACTCAGGGGCTTGCTCTGGGGAGAGTGTGGCAGGGTGCTGTGCTCCAAGGGCAGAAATGGCACTTTCCTTGCTGCAAATACATTTACTGCAAATGGGAAAACTGTGCAGAGTGCAGGAACGACTAGAAGGCTTTAGAAGGTACAGACACACACTTAGCAAATCCACAGGCACAGTTCAAGAAGGCAGAACAGATCCCAAGGCAGAGTTTCACTCTCTGAACCCCAGCTGCTCGAAGCCTGGACACTGGCTGAAGGTGGCTTTAGGGTCTTTGGGAAGGAACAGGTACTTCTACGGCCATAGGGGAAGGGAGAGGTGCAAATGCATGCATGTGTACGTAATTAAAGAACAAATGGCTCTTTTAAGTAGTAATAAGGGAAGTGTGGCTTACTACACTTCCCTTGTATGAAAACATACAAGGGAAGTATGAAAACGTACTTCCCTTGATGAAAACAAGAATTCATTTTTAAGAGATCTGGCAATACAAGGAATAAACTTTATCTCTGCTCTGTAGTAGTGCTGAGGTGGAAGAGAAGAAAATATACAGTTCCCTTGAGAGTTTTATGTCCCTACAATGAGTTGCCCCTCTCTGCTGGGACTCCTCACATCCTTTGGGATCCCATCTTTCACATACCCCATCCCAGCTCCTGCAGCTTGGACGTACCCATCTCCTTCTTCCAACCAGCACCTCCAACACA
This sequence comes from Formicarius rufipectus, assembly GCA_013399695.1. Lineage (NCBI taxonomy): Eukaryota > Metazoa > Chordata > Aves > Passeriformes > Formicariidae > Formicarius > Formicarius rufipectus. Next base: position 1,249,777 of record VXAU01005292.1, read on the forward strand.
TTTGCAAGCACCAGAAAACTCGGTGCACCTTTCTCCGATCCCTCCAATCAAGTTCCACAGTAGTGCTTGGAGGCAAGGCATTTTGTCTTGAGCCAGTGGTGCTTCTTTGAACAAGCTGTGGCTGGGAGGGGAGTGGGAAGAGCTGCTTCCCCTCATGCTCACACAGCTCTGCTGTGTTACCATAAGGCTTGTATGTCACTTTGAGCCCTTTGAGCTGCAGCAGAATGAGATGCAACCAAGGCCGTGCTCAGCTCTTTTCTCTTCCTGGAAAAAGGGAGCCAACAGCCAACTAAAATGATACATAACATACCTGGGGCAGCACAGCCCAAAAACTCTGCTGTCTCTGGCCCTCAGGACTGCTTCAAGGTGTCATTGGCTCTTTCGTGTGAAAGGCTGCCCTCATGCTAAAGGTCTCTTGAGCTGAGCAGAAGCAAGGCATGCTGTCTTAAAGACAGACAAAATTTGAAATGAACTTGCTGCCTTCCTGGGTGTTCAGCAGATACCTTTGAGAGCTGGTATTGATGGGCATCCAGAAAAATAAGCCCCTGAACTGGGGAGCCTTTGTTAGGAAAGCTCATCCTTTCCCCTTAGAAGGAGCCAGCTCAAATATACAGGGTAAATCCTATGTATTCCTTAACAGCACCTCTCCTACAGCAATTCTTCACTCTGGAGCACATCTGTGCTCAGTTGCTGGAGAATAAAAGCCTCTCTCCTATTGAGCTCCCCTCCAGGGATGAGGTATCCTGGCATGCAGTCCCAAGGGGAGCCTACAAGTTCTCCATCCTGCCCAAACTCCTTTAGCAGTCACCTGTCAGGTCAGGAGAGTAAGTGATCCTCAGGGAGCAGAAGCAGGACACAATCAGAAACTGAGGCAAGGCTATATGGGAAGCTGCATCCTGCCAACAAGCCTGGGCACACAAATAAAGCAGGGAGCAGAGAGTATAGGAACTGCCAAAGGAAGCATCAGAGCCTACAGCCTAAGCTTATGCAGCATTACATGTCATCAGCTAGAGCAAGGAGGCAGAGACCCAAAACCATCAGCATACAGAGTATTTCCTTCCTATTCCCACTCTGCCTCAAATTCTAAACAAAGTGGGAGAAAAGACAGACCTCATCAGTTCCATCCCAGTCCCTTCCTTCTCCTCAATGACACCAGTACTTTTGGAAAACTAAGGCCTGTCTCTGGTTCTTTGGATAAAGCATCTTGTGCTGAGTGAGGTGTGCATTCCCACAGCAGATGCACATCCCTAAGAGTCTCATACAAACTCTGGGTGAGTTTGGTGGGCTGTATATACTCATGCCTTCTTTTCCTACAGCCTGAAGCATTTGGGTTTTCTTTTTTGACACAGGACTGCTGGGGTAAGTACAGCATGTGTCAACCTGTGATCCTTCAAAAGTTTCATATGCATCGCTCTAGACTGGGAACGGGTGACTGCTTTCTCTTTTTAAAACTGACAGAGCAAAGGAAGGATCACCGATATCAGAGCAATAGAAATAGAAGAGAGGCAGAAATTTCCTCATGTACCTGATTGCGGCTCAGTAGAGAACAGGGCTCCTTGTGTTTTGGTCCTGAGCTCTGACAGCAGCTAACATTCTGCTCCCAAGCAAGAGATACAAACAGATGTGCCCTCAGCAGAGGTCTCATCTGCTTGGCTCAGCAGCCTCAATAGCTGCCCTATTTAGATTATCTGCTCTAGCACAGCTTGGTTCAAAATCATGCCCTGGCTTTCCTGAGGACAGCCCAGCTCCTAGAAATGCCAAACTCACCTGAAGTAGGTTACAAAGAGGAGGGACTCCCTGCCAAAAGCCCCAAGGGATGCTGCCCATGCGGGTGGTACTCACAAGCTGGTGTACATCCGCTGGCCATTCTGCTGGTTCTGCAGGCGAGTTTTTGCCAGGTCAATGGGAAATACACAGGTGACCCCGATCAGCCCAGCTATCCCTCCATTGATCAGCTTGGCAGGTAGACTGTAAGAGGATGAGATAGAGAGAAATACCTTAGCACTGGGTAACATCAGGAGGGAGAGAGAGGAAAGAACGGAGCTCTTTTGCATGACCAGAGTTAACACACCACTGTGAGACAATGTTGTCCCTCCCCAGCAAGAAGGGAGCTTTGCCCCAAGCCAAAGCTTGGCTCCAGATGTATAAACAGGGGAGGTGGGGAATGCAGCACATACCATCAGGAACACCCGCTGCTGAGTGGAGTGGACCCAAACAGCTAGCCCACACACTGCTAAGGGCAAGGGAAAACCCCATTCTCCAGGACCCTAGTGTTTCTGTTGTCCCTAGAGGAGAAGAGACAGAGTGCTACACCATCTATCATGTGGCCAGCCTTTAGTTAGGGTGTGATGGCATCTGAGCCAGCAAGTTTACTGACAAATGTTTTCCTGCACCACAGTCAGATACACAGCTAATGAGAGGTTCATGACACATCAGCTGCTACCATCATGTGGGAAGGAGCCTGGCAGAAGCGCCCAACTGGCAGCCAAGATCAGACGGCCGTAGCTACAGGAAACTGTCTCCAGACCCGCTGCTCAGGGCAAGGGGAACACACACAAAGAATAGCCTGGCGAAACCACCAGACTGGCAGCCTGCATGGCCACACATGCAGAGACATGAGCTCACATGTCTTGGGGAAATCAAAACCTGGCTGGCTGCGTGTCCTTCCAAAATGCAGGGCTTTCTCCACTTGCCCTTGTGTTCCCACGGGGAATTATTGCAAGTGTCACTGAGTGAAAGCTGGATCAGTTAAACATGAGTTCCCAGCAAATTCAATTAAGAAAAATGTCCTGCACTTCTATGCTCAATAAACCACTACACACAGAGACAAAGGAAGCCTGTTTGAGTCAGCTCCCTCCAATAAAGCACAAGATATGGCTCCCTGAGCACACAATGTGTTGGATATTAAACTGATGGTCGATTGCAGTTGGGTGAGTCGGCAAGGCCTAGTTTTCCCACAAGGGGAATGAGCACACTTCCTTTCATGACGGTGATGTGCTGCTCTGGATGGGGGACAGACTGCATTACCCCTTGGAAGCAGCAGAGGTGAGGTTGGCCATGGCATGGTGGGGTGAAGCCCTGCAAGCACGTTCCCCCCAAAAGCACTGCAGAACACTATGCATCAAGGGGCAGAGTGGATCAATGAATGGTCATGCTCAAGGGAAAGGCACAATTCGGAGACTCGAGGTTTCAACTTGAGGTCTCCCTGAGGGAAGCAGACAAAAGAGAGGTGGGAAAAAAAAAGTCTTTGTCCACAAGTGCTAAGCATAATCTTTACACCACAAGAAATTCGTTTCAGCCTCTGCTGTCCTACAGCCAAAGCTCCTTCCTCCTCAACACTTGCGCCAATGTAACACACACTGAGCCCCAAGGCTTCCACTGCTGGAAGAAGAGGTGCTGAGACAGGCAGACAGATCTGAGCTCAGCCCACAACTCCAAACAAGACAGTGTTGACCAAGAATAAATCAAGTACAGTACATTAGGAAGGCAAGCCCAAATCACTTCATGAGCTCAGTGGAAGGCCAGGATGCACGACCTCACCAGCTTGACACTCAGGGATCTTTGCACCACAGTCTGAGAATAGATTTGCCTGCAAACTCCTATGTGGAGCTTGCTCTCAGGACATGGGAAAATTTCAAATTGCAAGCTTTCACATCATGGTGCCCCTCTCACTTAACCCACAATCACACTGAAAGAAGAGGTTAGAGACCAGATAAAAGTGTGTCAAGATAGAGGCACCATTTGGAATGTGTTTTTCAAGACAGGATCCCCCCAAATTCAGCTATGAAGTCACTGCTGGGAGACGGTCAGGCACAACCAGTGCCCCTTTCCATACTCAGTACTCTCATCACTTTTCTAAGTGCCCCTGAAACACCTAGGGCAAGCCATTTGCAACCTGTTCCAACAGTGAAATCATCACACGGCTTATATCACATGGCAATGAGACATAGACACAAAGATCTTGCCGGCTGCTACTGTAAGTGCACAAGACTCCCCAGGGAATAGTCTGATGTGCCTGACAAAAATTTAGGCAACGAGGGCTGCAGAGTCTCTCCCTCTTTCTGTGGGTGAGAAACCCTTGCTCAACAACCCCATCACACCTGAATCCAACTATCCAGGTTGACCATGCACACTGCAGAGAGAGACTGTTATGGATGGACTATGGGGCAGTATCTGGCAAGATGCTGAGACGAAGTTCCACGTGCACTGAAATACAATGCCCTTGATCTCACCTTGCATCAAACCACTGCTATTGATATTAGTCTTTTGCTACCAGTCTTGTTCAACTAAGGAGTGAGAGTTGCATGCTACAAGGAGAAGAGGGGTTTGGGAGACACTTCAAGCTTAAACAGATTTCCTCGCCTTGTCCACCTGTGACTGCTGCGGACATATGGTCACATAGACTGGAGAGATAACCAAAGCAGGAGAGATAAGGGACTTGAGACACAGAGAGTAAAATGAGACAAAGGCCCCTGCACCTGAATCAAAAGCTTTCTCCCTTGTGACTAAGTTATCCCACTCTTCACGTTAGTGCTCTCTGCTCTCTCATGGGATAAGAATCCACTGTGCCCGTCTCCCTGTCCTATTTAGCTTCTGCACAGCTACTGCCTCTCACTAGCTACATGTGCAGGGCTTAGTGAAACAGGGACAACACAGGCTAGCATGCAAATAAAGCCATTTGCTCAGTTTTACACAAGAAGGGATAGAAAGACAACCCGGTTCTCTTCTCCTAGTGATCCTCCTCAGCCCTTTTAACTAGTCCCTGTAATCAACAAGCTGCTGTTCACCTTGTCAAGAGCAGATGGAGGGGCCAGGGGACATTTGGTAGGACATATTGCCTCTTCCTTTAAAATACCAAGCTTCAAATAGCCACAGACATCTGGTCACTTTGCTCTGTTGAGGCTATAAGGAACACACACCCGTCAGGCTCCATGGAGGTGAATCTCAGCATGCCCTTCATAGGTGTGCAAGAACAGTGCCAAGTGCTCTCCCAATGGAGTAGCCAATGACAGGCAAATCTAGGCACATAAACACTTCACAATGCTGTCTTATTATCAGCACAGCTCAGGACTGTTCACATTTGCAGAAGACAGGCATACAGAAATATATCCTAATCATAGTAAGTGCTAAGACAGGGCAGCCCTCTTGCCTGCAGCATTCAGGCATTGCCAAGTCCTGGCCCTCTGCAACCAGGTTTCATTCACTTACTGACTTTACCTGTCCTGAGCTGGTAACCTGGAAAAGTAAAAGTTAGAAAACCATCACAAAAAGACCCACAGGAATCCCACAGCATATAGGAGTCACTTATCCAGGGCAACTTCATAAGCAGCAGAAAGTTAAAACTATGTGCAGGATTGTGCAGATCCATCTGACACAGCTCTTAGGAAGCTAGAGAGTAAAACTGTCTTTCCCAAAAAGACATTCCAATTCATTTCCAAGCAGGACTCAAATTAAGCCTTTGCATATACCAGGACCAATGCTCTTAAAGCTCCCACTGTGTACGTAAGTGTCACTAATCATTGTTGGTTCTTCATGTTCCTGCAATCACGCAATCACTGACTAGCTTTAAAAGGGCACAAGGCTACAACAAGGCTACATGGACTTTGTAATTACAAGCACTGCATCCTTGGCTGGTCAAGGAGCCAGCTTTGCTCCTTTGATGCCAGCAGCTGAATTCAGCAGGTCAAGGTGACCTTTGAAAGTGGGAACAAAAAGGAGCAGACTCCTGCAGGATACAAAGCAGAGGGTAGAAAGAAAAAGGCAATGAGAAAAAAAGAACTGAAGAAAGCAGAGCCGTGACATCATGGCAGAGACAGAAAATAAGAGAAGATTAAGAAAAAAACAGGTAAAGAAAGGAGCAGGGAAGAAATCAGAACTGTTTAAGGCAAGGAGAGATGAGCAGGTGATTTCCTCCAACTTCCTGTATCAAAAAATGGAAATGAGTTTGAAAGACTTTAAAAGAAAAACCTAAAGCACAACCAACACGATTTTTTTTTAAAAGTTACCTGATCTGTTTATCAGCCATTTAATTCAAACTTGTTCTTGTTAGGAAATGAATCAGTTCCTTCGAATCGTTCCTTTTCGGTCACTTCTTTTTCACTTCAGTCTCTTCCTGAGAAAGGACAGAAAGACACCAAGGACACAAAGTTGAGACACACTCTTCATGAAGCTCAGGTGTTACTGGGCAGGCTGTGGAGTTAGGCCAGTTGAGGAACAAATGACTTAAGGGAGCACCTGATCCCCGCAAAGAGGAGACTGAGTTCCACTGGGAGCCTTATAAATGTGTGAATATAAATATACAAGGACATACAGAGGGAAGAGCTGCCAGAGACATCAGGCTCTGGCAGCATGTGAGGAAGGGCAGCAGCCAGGCAGGGCACAAGCCCTGCCCAGCATCCAGGACATCAGTGTCTGTCACTTCTCTTACATTCCAGGGAGCATTTCACACCATACCATGTGGATCCCCAACCCGGCAGGTCCACCCAGACACTCCAAGACAAACACAGTCACTAAAAGACTTGTTCAGCACTTCCCTCCAACACATATGTGCTGTTTCTAAAGGACAGTCTTCAAAGAACTGCACCTCCAGAGGTTACTATCCTTCCTCTATTTCTAAGCCCAGAGAGCCCACGCTCAGTCTCGTGCCAGCATTGTCTTTTAAGCAGTGTCTGTCCCTGTCCAAGCTGTTTGATGTGACTTTGCCCTTTGAACCATTCCTTTCAACTCAGCTGTGTTGGCACAGCATTGAAGCTCCAAGACTGCAGGAACCAATTGTCTCTAAAACTCGTAACTACTGACTGTTTAATGAGAGTTGGTAGAAGTTGCCACACACAAATCTGGACACCAGAGAAAATTTCAGAAGTGAAAGTGCAAACAACTACAGGAAAGAGTTCAGTACAGACCTGCTCCCCCTCCCTATTACATCAGGTGCCAGGGATAGGACAGCATGAAAACATTTGTACAGTCCCACTCTTGGACAACACGAGACCGAAACTGCCTTTTCTGGAGTCCCACATTCAGCTAAAGCTGAGAGAGACCAGTACATGGAGCTTACTAAGGAACTGGCATCCTGTTCAAAACACAGCATGCAAACCCCACCCTCAGCACTGTTATACCTTCTGTGATCCCTCTTCAGATAGTTTACCCGACCTCAACTAATCTATGGACACAGATCTTAAGAATCTCCAGATAAGCTAAGTCTGCACTTTCTGAGTGAAAATCATTTCCACCTTTTATTAGGTGCGGCTTCATATGCATGTCCACAAGAACAGTTTGGTTTAGGTTAATCTGATTTTCTACCAATTTAACCAGAGTATGACCAAAATATAAAAATAGACCAGTTGTTGAAAGCCTGCAGCCCTTGCATTAACAAACTCTGAGCCATGAAAACTCATGAGACATGATAACGTCTCTACCCTCAATAGGATATTTGCATTTATTGAGGCAGCTCTGACAAAATACATGTACTGAGTGGTTCTGATAGCCTGCAACAAGCTCTGACAAAACTTCCTCTGTGTTGTCCCTGCTGCACCCTTCCTTGCAGAGGGGCATTCAGAAGGCCAAGCACCCACTGCAAAGGGCCACACCAAGACAAGACAGCAAGGCTGACAATATTCACCACTGCCAAGTAACCAAAAGAGTGAGCGACCGATAGGGACACCCAAATGTATCACAGGGTTGTTTCTTACCTGGTGACAAAAGCAGCGTGATGGAGTTCCTCTGCACCAAGAGGGTCTTGGGAGAGCTGAGTTTAGCTCTCTCTCCCCTTTTTTCTTTTAAGTTTCGGCTTCAGCTCTCTACCTCCCCAGAGGCCACCCCAGCTGTCAGATCCAGCTTGGAAAACTACTCCTGATTCCCACCAGGGAACAGATGGTCCTGATGCAGCTGCACCACAAGACAGGGTAAAAACAACCTTCCTGGGTTTAAAACTGGGCAAAGTTACAAGTTTCCTTGGTGCTGGCTGTACAGCCAGCAAATACCAGGACTAGTATCATCTCCCTTAACAAAAGCCACTCAACTCGCGGCTGACCGACTGGAAGCAAACAATGTGATCATTTTACAGCAGACACCAGCACTTGATAACTGTTTAAACAGCACCTGGCACAGCAGAGGCCTTCATGTCTGTGACCAGGGGATTTTAATGAATTAAGGGATTTTAATGCACTGAAGTGGAAAGCTTATTTGAGCTCTGTTTGTTTAAACAGAGCTCCAACAAATGACCATTTGCAAAACAAACCCAAAGTTGCTGCAAACTCTTATCTGAACACTTTGCTGTAATCTACAGAATTTTCTAAGTCCTTTAAAAGATGGTGACTGATGAAGCCTCCAGTGCTCTGTCCAGGGAGTTTCTGTGGAAAGCCAGACCCCAGTTGCTTCCCAGGTAAGAAAATATCTGCTACAGTCCTACAGTCTAAGAGGTAGAAACAGACTAGAAACAAAATGCCAGTGATTTTATAGGACATTTTAAAAACAAATTCAGAACAACTTTATACATTTAACCTAGAAAGAAAAGAGATTAAGTAACAACCTAAGTATATCTCCCCAGAAACTCAGTGCTCTAAGGAGCCAAAAGCTGCAAATAAAAGCAGGCAAGCATCTGCAGCCAAGCAGGGGCGTAGCTCCAAGATTTCCTATGGGAGTGGTGTCGGGGAGCAGAGCTTGCATCTTCCTAGGAAATCTTCCACCAGCACCTGCATTGGGGCAGCAGAAAAGCCAGCAATACAAAAAGGTCCTGATGCCTCAGAAAGGCTTTGCATGGTTAAACTTCATGGCGAGGTGGACAATGGCACTCTCTAATGGAACTGGGAATCTGCATGGCACAAGGAGCTGAGATGCTGGGAGAAAAATGGTGGTGGGTGGGCAGGGGAAACAAGAGTCACCATAGACTCACTTGAAAGCCAAAAAGGCTGAGCAGCCCTCTTGGAAGGGGGATCCTAAATTATACATCCCATAATTAAGAGTGAGAACTGCATGGGCTTATTTCCTTCCAGAGTGCTGTTAACACAGCTAGGCATGGATTAATGCCCCATTACTTGAACACCAGGATGTCTCTTTTACATTTATTAAAATGATCAAGCAAATTAGTTTCAGAGCCACATGCACATCGTAGCAGAGGGAATCATCTCCATGCTAGGCAGAGAACCACTACAAAGAGCCCAAATATATGTAAACAGCCCAGGAGGCTCCTCAGCTCTGCCTCTCCCTTTTCTTACCTCCCAAAAGCCAGCTCTAGACAATGACAAAGCAGTCAGACTGCGATATCACAAGGCAACCCTGGAAAACTCTGGACATATCTGGTCCTCAGAGTCTAAGCCACTGGCAAAGCAGTGTTATTTTTTTCGCCTGCTTTGCCATATGCCACATACACTATGCAGACTGTCAGGGTTTCTCCAGGAAGGCCAACCTTTGCATCTGCTCTCCTGATCAGCCTGGGGCATGGGGCTGAACTCTCAACCTTTGGTTCTCACCTTATCACCTGAAGGGAAGTGCTTACTAGAGAATCAAAGCCAAACAGGGCACGGAGGGAAGCACACAGACCTCACAGTCTCACACCACATGTCACACCAGCAAGCTTGGACTGGAGATACAGGCACCAAACATCTCCAACATCACAGGAGAAGGAATACGTTAAGCTTACCCACATCTCTTTGACCACACTCATTGCATTTAGTGCCATCACACTGCCCTACGGATGCTGGTTGTTACCTCTATCCTCAGATGCCACTGCTCTGCCCAGTCTGGTGTGGGTACAGCACCCTACTTCTCCCACTCCTCCCCTGCCAGACTGTCAGAGCCATCTCCCAGGACAGCTGCAGACTCCCAGTTCACCACTTCCCCCAGTCCTCCCAGCAGCACCCTGCACCCCCTCCAGAGGCCAGCACTTTGCTTCTGCCCTCTGCCAGCATTCCCATTCCAGGCTCTTCCCTCTCCAGCAGCTCCACTGCAGCTGAGCACATTCTCTCGGACACAGAATGCTGGACATGCCAATTCATCTGAGCACACACAGGCTGACGTTTTGACAGAAAACCTTTAGCAAACATCACTTGGTGCTGTGGCCGAAGAAAGCAAACCTGTCTTCTCCCTACACCCAAACATGTGTTCCCATCCCTGATTTCACGCCAGCACAAACGTCTGTGCACAGCAGTCAGGTAAGAATGATGTAGAACTGGAGGCTAGCACATCTGGAGCTGTCACTGAAAGCAAACATCCAAACTAGAACCTTGACTTGAGAATAAATAGCAAAAGGGGAAGTGAGGACTCCCTTTCACATATGCCTATTTGTCTTGAGAGCAGGCAAACTCGGGGAGCAGTGAGAGAAGCTGATGTCAAGAAACAGGGTTCAGAGGGTGAGGAGGGAGCAAAGCCATGCCAGCATCCACTGTGTCAAGAGGACACAGCTACATAACTGCTCATCAGAGAAGGTGGGGGAAGCAATCAGCAACAAGTACTTGCTAGGAGAGGAGAAACACTCCAGGATCAGTACAACACTTTCCTTCACAGAGCAAATGTATCAGAAGGTGCAGACACTCTGCCCAGTTTTGCTAATCATTGAAACAAAAGCTGCCATCACAAAGATTTGGGTTTAAAGAATGCAAAAAGAAACAACAAATATTTCCTGAGAGAAGCTGTTTTTTAGATAAGTGACAGGCATAAAGTACAAAAAGGAGTAGGCACCAGCAAATATCACCTGGAGAGAAGCTGTCAACTTGGCTCTCCCCTGCTCAGAACATTCTGGGATAAAGAGGTTGGAGGGAAATGGTGGTAGTTTAATCTCCACTGTGCCTTCAGGCACTTGAAAGCAGGGACTGAATTTCCTTGCAGGATCAGGGAAGGTATTAGTCCTCAAGAAAACAAAGCAGCTCTCCAACACGCTGGTGGATGCCCCCCACTGTCACCTCCCCTTTACACCATTCTGCCACCAGACAGAAGCCCCGGGGCTGCAGATGCAAACTCACCTGCCTCGTGCTCAGCAGTCAACTGTCCCCGTACCACCCTGACCTTTGAAAGCACCAAGCCCAATGGAGTTTTCCCCCTCACCTCAGGTGATAAAAGGCCAAAGTCCCAGTGGGGAGGTGCCATGCCAGCCACCTGCACCATTGGCTCAAGTGGCACAGCACCCACTCAGCTTGCAAGACACGGGGATGCTGAGCCCCAGCACAGAGGGCACTCCTTCCTGACAGCTTCCTGCAAGGACTTTCAGCTCCTGCAGTCCCTTCAGTCCTCCACAGCCTCTGTCTTGGGTGGCTTCCCTCCAGCTGCTTGGGAGGGGTGTCCCCCTTCTGCCTCCTCCTATCCCAGTGAAAACAGTCAGACTGGCAGCCTTGCAAAACTGTAGGCAAACTTTGCCCCCATATCTGGCCTCCACTCTCCTTGTACACTGTGCTCAGTCTGGGCAGCCTTAACTTAGTGCTGTGAGACCTTGTGATGAGAACGCCTCAAAACATCTCCCACGTGCTACAAAGAAACCGGCAAGTTCCTTGGTTGAAAGCATGTTGTAGAATTGTTTGGCTTTGCAAATACAGATGGTGGTACTAGAGATTTCCCTGGATGCCCACAGAGGAGAAAAAGAATAACAAAACTCCTGATTAACAGTAAAGGTTACTGAGCTCCCATTCCAGCTCCATCACTGACTTGTCCTTCACCTTCAGACAGCATTTCCAACCAGCTGGTAACCTGAGAAACACCCAACGACTACATTCAGGCTTAGGAAAAAAAAAACAAGCCTTGAACAAAAATAGTCCAATGTCTTAGCAGACATACTTACCACCACATCCTTCAGCCATGCAAATCAGTATGGTTACCCATAAAGCTGCAAGGAGTGGGGGCACAACAGGACCGTGCTAGAAATGACACAGGGGACAATCCTGCAAGCCCCTGGGACTACAGCAATGTCCTGTTTTTTGATACTGAATGCAGCGCTGCAACCCTCCTCTCCACAAGGATTTACCTGAGATTACACGAGATCCACACGACAGCAGTCAAGAAGACAGAACAGGCCTTGAAAATGCAGCCACCCACCTCACTCTCCAGAGAGGGGGAGGGCCTGGCACTCAAGAGCTTCTTTTGAGATGGTAGAACCAACTCTTCCCATCTCAGGGACAAAAATCCCACTGTGTGCTAGAGGCAGTTCTCTCTCTTTCCAAAATTATCTGCTGCCCTCAGTCACCAGGACCACATCAACGCAAAGGAAAAAATTTACCAAAGACATCAGGCAGACACTCAACTGCTCCTAGCAACTGTCCCTCTGTCTGCCTGATCTCAGCCATGCTGGGAAAAGCCAACATAGCTGCTGACTCCAGCACAAGCATTGAAGTGAGTGAAGCAGCAGGTGTTACTGGAAAGCAAGAGGACAAAAGAGCAAGGAAGCAGGTGGGGGTGTTCCTGCCTCCAGACAGTAGGAGCAGAAGGAACACACACAGTGATCCCACTCCCTCCCTTTTGGGCTCTCCATCCTGCTGGAAGCAACAGAGTGGTTCCTCACTCTCAGTGCAGCATCATGCAACTTTTCCTGCTTTGCTGAAAACATGCTTTATGGTAAGTCAAACCATATGCTGCTGCCTCTGTGAGAGCAAAGACTTGGAGAAAGGCCTCCAAAAAGCACTGTGAGCAGCAAGAGAAGAGCCTTCCTGACCTGGAGAGCTTCTCCAGGCCAAAAAACTAGCAACTTTCTTACTCTAGAGCAGAAGACACTTGCCTCATTACTTAACAAGGGAAGTTCCATGGAGGCTTCTTCTTACGTCAGCATGATCTCCCTCCTAAATAAATTTCCTACCCCTCAGATCTACTCCAGGACAGCTCAGGAAACAAAGATGCATAGGTCCTAGTACCAGATCATATTCCAGTTACCAGATCATATCCCACTATGGCTGGGCAGAAAAGTTTGCAAAGGGCAACTGATCAATATCAAGCCATTTGCCAAGACAGAAAGCCATGAGAAACAGGTCTGTGATGATCTGGAACAAACACCACATATAACCTTCAACTTTGCATGTCTTGGGAAACCGCCCTGGATCAAGAGATGGAAAGTTGACTTCATCTTGAAGGTGGACTTGGGTATCAGTACTGCAGCATGCCAAAAGGCCCCAGTGCATATCTGGGATCTGTTATTTTAGGGGCTGCACTGACCTGCAGTCAAGGAAAGTCCCTGTCCTGAAGGTTTTGCAACCGAACTGTAAGACGGGATGAGTGAGGATGGCCATTAGAAGTGACTCACCCTGCACTCACATGGGAACTCTTGCTCCCCAGGACATCAGAGCTGCCAAGTTGAAAGAACCAGACAGAAGGTTTCAGCACTACAAATGAGCTTCCAGTGAACTTACTGAGAACACATAGGAGAGTCCTGTTCCATAGGAGGACAATACATTAAAACGCTCTCTTAAAGCAGTGTAAGAGAGAGAAAACAGGTCTAAAAGTCCTCACATAAACCCTGACAAGATGCAGGGCAGCAAAAGAACCCCATGGGAGCTGTTGACGCTCTTTGCATCTCAACTTGCCTCTTCTCCAAGTTCTCAAAAAAGCAACTGGGTCTAGTGGATGAGTCTCAAGAGACCTGGCTGCTCTGCGATGCACAAATGCCACATCAAGTATGCTACAGCCCTGCTCCCCTGTCATTCCTCTGAACACTTACAACACAAGTAAATAGCCTCTAAATTTAGGACAACTATTCACGCTCAAAGGCAAACTCAGTGTTGTACCAGGTGCCGGAGGGCCAAAAACCCTTTCCATTCCTCTCATCACAAAATCGTCAGTGATGTGGTGATACAAGATCAGGGTATGGCCATAGCAAAAAGTCAGGCCCAGCATCTTACATGAAAATAGTGGTGAGCTTCAATCTTTAGAGATCTGCAAGTCCCTCCACCAGTTCAAAGGGACCCCTAAAAAGTACCTACAGAACAAGTAATGCATATGCAAACACAATGAACTATATATATATGTGGCAACTTCTACATAAAATGATTATTTAAACTAAGATTATAATGAGCGAAGTTTTTTTGCAGCTTTAGAGTCAACAAGTGGAAGCACAAGCTAACTGAAAGACAGGAAAATTGCCTGCACATGATAGTGCTGGTGTGGTGCTGCAAGTACAGCTTGGACATTATTGGACAACATAAGTGGGTGGTTATTGCCAGTAATGCCCCTTTACAAGTGCCATAGAAATCACATAGTCATATGCTGAACTGGTGTGATTCTAAATATTTTTAAATCCACCTTCCTCTGGATCCATTTGCTGTACCAGTTTTTATGAAATTACAGCTTCAGAGACATGCAGCATTAGTTGAAGAAAGAGAACAGCTTCACAGAGCATTTGGGTGTATGGAAGATGGGAGACAGTGCAGGGAGAACAATTAGGAGCATACATACAGAATTTCTCTTCAGTAATCTGTGGTGGTCAAGGCAGAGCCAGCTGGCCGTGACAGATAGACCAACTCTCTGATCTGAAAGGACATACCACGGAGAAACTAAATGGTGCAAATTCCTCACTTGGGTGCTCTGCCAAGAGACCAACAGAGTAGAAAAAAGTTCTCTCCTCCCAGCTTAAAATAAACACCATGTACAAAACAGTAAATAAAAACAAGCAACCAAGAATCCCAAGAGAAAGCAAGGGTCGGATTCCAGCTTGCTCAGTAGGAATGAGGTAGAGCACTGAGTTGAGGTTCTGAGGCATGAAAGAGACCATTTATTCCCCATGAGCAAAAAACCCAGGGCTCTTGGCTTTCAGCTTTCTCCTCTGAAAAAGAAAGAAAGAAAGGGGTGCCAATGGCCCTGTTGGGAGAAATAAGCAACTTTTCAGGCCAAATTGCAGCAGTACCTCACTAGAGCAACACTCAAACAACCACAGTGCTGCTCCTGTTAGATGCCTTGAAGTGTGTAGTCCTGGGATTATTGTGGCCAAACCTGAGGCTGCCAGAGAGGAAGGACTGACAGCACAGGTCAGTGCTGTGCCCACTGCGGACTCCATGCTGAAAGCTGCAGCCCTGCCTTGGGACTAGCAGGGAGCATGCAGGATGCATGTGATGCTATTCTATGCCTTTGGGACTCTGATGATGCCCCTAAATCAAGGAGCTTAGTGACAGCTGTGTCAAGGACTTACTGCTATGGATGACCATCACCTTCATGTCACAAGATGAGTATCTTTTTTCTCAGAACATTGCATGCAGCACTAGAAACTACTTTTCTTCTTGAAAGTTGGGAAGGTTCCCAATGCCCTTCTCTGGACACATTCCAGAAGCTCAATGTGTTTCTTTCAGTGAGAGGCCCAAAACTGAACACTGGATTTGAGGTGTGGGCTCACCAGTGCCGAGTACAGAGGAACAATCACTGCCATGGACCTGCTGGTCACATATTTCTGATACAGGCCAGGGTGCCATTGGTCTTCTTGGCCACCTGTGCACACTGCTGGCTCATGTTCAGATGGCTGTCAACCAGCACAGCACCCCCAGTGCCTTTTCCACCAAACCAATCAAGAAAACAAAAACAAAAAAAACATTCAAACTTACACAACACCTGGTAGCAAGCATTCTGGCAGCTTTCCACAGGACCTAGCTAAGTGCTGTGTGTGGCAAGTCCCAGACTAGAAAAAAGAAGCGAGGCCCCCAGTGCTGCAGAGAATGAAACTGCTTGCAACTATTTTTGTCCTTTCACAAGAACCTTGCCTTTTCACAGCCTCAGATATGAGCAGCAACAGAATACACTAGTTACTTCCTCTGCCCCAGGATTCACCGAGGGGAAATAGGGTAGACAGTGAAGTAAAACAGTATATAACTTGATTGGACCAGACATCAAGCATAGGTTGCTACAGTTTATTTCTGTATACTTTCACCTTCCAATCTGTGTCATATTTCGCTGATTCATTCTACAGATCCTTTCCTACAGACAGCAGAGAGCATAGGAAATACCCAGGGCTGGCTGTTTAGTAAACCTGCACAGAACGTTCCCTTCCGTCTACCACGCCTGCTGCTAATTCCCTTCACTCATTAATAAAAAACAACACAATAAAATAGAACCACACACATCCACACCTTGCCCAAATTTCCTCCATACTGGCTGGTCCTGACTCATCACCAGTGATTAACTGTTGCCATGCACTGAGGAGGACACAGTTATTAAATTAATAGGGGCTGCTTAACCTGGCTACAAATACACATGAGTTCTTTGTGCCTTAGTGAGCTAATAAGGCATGTGCTAATTACATTAATTCAAACAAGTCCAGCATGCCCTGAGGGCAAGGAAGAGACGGGGGCAGCAAACGCAGGCTCTTTCATAATAGCTGAGAGAGAGTGGAAAGTACTTGCCTTGACACAGCGTTGGGAGCAGCAGCATAGGAGTGCTGCGGCCAGCACCCTACTTCGTGCTCAGCCCAGCTGCTGCCTGGTTAAGGTGCAAAAAGCCCTGAATGTTCACCCAGCCCATGGTGCAATGACAGATAAAGGATCCTCTCTCCAAAGGTCCAGCCAGCTTGTTCCTTTCTACCTCTGTGATCTGGAGAACATCACAAGCCCTGGAACAACACTCTGCTGCTTTGGGACTGAGCACCAGAGACCCCACAGGCAGCCCCTTTCCCACAGGGACCACACAGCCCCAGCAGCCTCAAGACACATAGCAGCACCAAGGACTGCAAGTCACTCAGCATCCAGCCATGTGCTGCTCCTCACACAGACCTGTCTGCCCCATGTCCCTGAAGTCAGCCAGGACAGTTTGACCAGACAGTAGCACGCAGAGCCTGCAGTGTGAGCTTAACCAAGTTAGGCAATCCCAACATGCTCCCTTAACCTAGTTGGCAGTGGAGGCAGGCCGGCCACACAGCGTGCACATTTCATGTCAAAATAGGACCAGAGCCTTTAGAAAAAGGACAAGCTGCAGCAGGGAGAAGCAAAAGGAGATCAAGAAAAAGAGACACAATCCTAATAAGGCTCAGATATGCTCAGAGAGGAGCCTCCCATCTCTCCAGCCCAAGGTTAACCAGACCCCTGACCTCTGCCACCCCTGGCAGGGAAGGCTCATCATCAGCTATACTCACACGAAGAGTGTCTGCTAGCACTGCCACCACTTCCTGGCATGCAAGGAAGGGATAGGAAGAGGGAGAGGAAGTGGGTCATACTTCTTTGCCTCTCCAAGGATACATGCTCACCAAGTGCTTTTTGAAGCATATGCTTTTCCTGTGAGCACTAGGGAACTGGAGCAAAGCAAAGGTGCTGGGTTTTCTTCCCCTCAGATCCCTTATTCTATACTACGTGCATCTGGCAGTATACAGGGCCATCCCTAGGAGACCTGAAAAGTAACCACCTTTCTCTGGCAATAAGGACTATGCTATGTGAATTGCAGGGTATTACAAAGACACGATGCTGTGCCTCACCCTCAAAGAGAGAACCCACAATCAGGCACCAGGTGAGACACAGTCCTGTGGAAGGGTAGCACAACACAGTTTGTCCTGCACAAAGAGCCACTGCTACAGGTTCACTGTAGTCTTGACACTGTGTTGGCAAAGAAGGTGCAAATATTCTCACAAAGGGAACAGTACCAGGGATTTTTAGCCCCTGGAAACTGCATCTCTCTTATGACATGTGATTTTCTTTCCCAGCAGAGGCTGTGGTTACTCAACTATTAGCCCAGCTTAACCTCAGACTACTGCCAAAAAGAAGGAAGATCTTCCCTCCCCCAGCAACTTGAAGAATTCATTTTGGACCAGGCCTATTCCTAGGTCAATATGTAGCTGCAAACAGACAAAAGCTTTTGCTGGCCCAAGCAGAGAGAGGCAGGAGTGGAAGCAGGGCTTCTCTTCTTGGCAGCAGCCTGCAGCGTACCTGCTGTGAACACTAGAAAAAAANGAACAACAATGAAACAGAAAGAGAATCCTTTCAGGGAAGCCTGGGAGATAAGAGCTTCTGGGGCCTCAAAAGAATTATTTAAAAGACTGAAAAATCCAGAGCCCTGGGGGTCTATGTGTCAACTGATAGATGTCACTTGGAGTCCCAAAGAGGGACAGCTGGAGCCTGACTGGAACAGCAAAGCATCCATCAAACCCTACATCCTGCCCCTAGAGCACAGCCACGGTGCCCCGAGGGCACCAGTCACCAACATGGGAACCAGTGCTAGCATAGCACAAGTTAATGAAACAGGACCCTGGGGTGTGAAAGGACATATATTCCCTCTGGTGTCATCTCCTGGGGTCAGGAGCTCGGCTCCACCTAAGGTAAGGTGACTGAGAAGGATGGAGCTGGAGCCACCAGGTAAGCATGCAAACATCAGTGTACAGGCTGCATGCCAGAGCCAAGGCTGTACTTCAGGTGCCTTCTGTACAAAGGGCCAGACATGGAGAGTTGACAGGACAACAAAAGGACATCTCCCAGCCTCCCAAACACTTCGCTGAAGCAGGCAGAGATCTCTCTAAGGAAGAAAGCTTCTCAGAGCTGAAGGCAGAATTTGACTAATGCTCCCAGTACACTAGAAGAAATGCCACTTAAATGTCATGTTAATCAATATTCCTTGTCTCTCAGCCACAGGACACTGCTGCTGCCAGCCCCTTTGCTGTAGGGGTACATGACCACAGCTGCTCCACTCCTGCATCACAAACAGTATTGCTCTCCTCCCCACCTCAGCTGTTTGCTTGTGTCAAAGCTGTTCAGATCATAGCAAAATGGTTTCTAGCTAAACACACAGCAGCAGCCCCACATGGGTCATGCTGCTCCTAAAGAGGTTAGCAGCTCCTCCCGGGAAACTCATACACAGTCCGTGACAAGTGGAGGAATTGTCAAGGGGACTGCAACCACTGCCTGATGGCTCAGGGGTCTATGTCATAATCCATTCACCAGCTCCCTGCTCGCCCAGATTCAGCCTCTGAATCAGCAGGCTGCAAGGCAGATAAGGCATTCCCAGAAGGAAGACAACGCATTTTGGAGGCTACAGGCAAATGAAAACACACGCAGTCCTGCTCACCTAAACAGAGCACAAGGAGATCAGTAACACAAGAAAGGGAAAAGAATGAGATGGAAAATGTTGTTCTCTGGACATTAAATGTCTTACTTGGCTACTCTGCATGCGCAGTGCAATGCCGTTACCTGCCAGATGTATCCACAAGAATTTATCTGACACATCCTCAGTGAAGCAATTCATCTTACATCTCTTAAGAATTAGACCTGTCTTCAGAAAGTTTCCAAACAAAAATCATCCCTGAAGGATCTCACAGCTCTACTCTAACTACCAACAAACACTGTCTCACCAAATAGTGCATGGCAGGAACAGCAGGCAGCAGCAGACACAAGGAATTGTTGTGCCAGAGAGAAGTGTAACAGCCATGTTGCCTTGGGAAACTAACAAAGGACTGGCAATGCAAGAACCTGACACACTGTTCTGCTCCAGAAGTCCTTGGACAAGGGTCTTCTGGGGTTCAATCCATGATCCCCATGGCAGTCAGCTGTGGCTACCGATATGGTAACCTACCTACCCCACAGCACAGCCCACTCATGAGGTGAAGCACCACTCTCTTGCTGCCATGGTTAGGGTCAGGACCCCAGGTCTGGTACCAGCTGAGGAACTCATGTCCTCCTTCCCCTGCAAGCGCATTAGCCTCATCAGGGAAGAGGGAAGGCTGGCTACAGCAGCCAGTTCTGCCAGAGTTCATCAGGGTCCCCAGTCATGACATATAAACCCTCTCCTATCCCACATCCTTTCAAGCTGCCAGCAAGTTTTCTAGCTCACATATATGCAGAGTTGTGTCCAAACAGTACATGCCCTTTTACCACAGCTGATCTAATGTTTCCAGCTCCAGAACACCTTGATTGGCACTGACACTAGTCCAGGTAACTGAGCCAACACAAGAGACAACCCAAGAGCAGATCCCCCTACAGCCTTCCTACAACCTCACCCGTGTGCCAAGCAACATGTGACAAGCTGCACAGCAGCTCTGCAGCCTCTCTCCATGAACTGACCCCATGCCTCTGCAAACTGGCCACTGCTCACCTCCACCAGGGCAGCCTGACGAGAGTGCACAGCTGAATCCCACCAAAGGTGTGCAGCACACTCCACACCACGGAGGGCACAGAGACTGAGTCAGCAGTGCACAGGTGCCTCCTGAGCACATGGATGCTGCAGGAGCAGCCTGCTCAGCCTCCCCAGGAGTGTGCTGCCAGGCTGCACACGGCATGGCGCACTCGGGCACACACCCACACACAGCTCAGCAGCGGCCCGGCATTTCTTCCACCCTTTCCAAAGCCAAATTCAGACCATCTGTTGAAGTATTTCTGCAACTCATCTCTCTTTCAAGAAGGGCCGGGGGCTGATTTCAGTTGTTTACATAGTGTCTGGCATTTCTGTAGTGTTTATCACTTCAGTATCCAACCTATCTCCTTCAAGCTCTCCATTAGTTTTGAAGAATCAGAATGGGGCACTGGTGATTCTACATTATGAGCTGCTGCAAAAAATAAAAGAGGGCATTAAAAAGACAACAGCTGCTCAGGTCACGCACACATTTAGCTGCTAACAAGATGAGTGGGACAGTTCAGGGGAAGGGGGTCTGGCCATCACAATGAGTTTTATGTCTTTTAAAAAAACTACTACCCTTAGAAAACAGACTTCACAAACAACAGCTACTCCCAAAGGATAAGATGAACCAACAAGTGCTCCTGTTGCCTCACAGAGAAGAGTTCCGCTTACCCAGAGCATGGAAAAGATAGCTACTACCCCTATCCTTGAGAAAGCCAACACAAACCAAACACAAAAAAAGGAAAGAAGAAGAGACCATTTACTACATCAGATCATACCTTCTGCAACAGCTGCCATTGTCATTGTGTACAAGTGGCAAAACCCTGGAAGAGCTGCTGTCACCATTTGATTGTAGGGAACAGAGTCAGAGACAGACATTTTATTGCTTATCCCAGGTCAGGCTCTAAATCTGTAGCAAATGAGAAAGCAGTACCCAAATTCACTGTTAGCCCCTGACACAGCCTGTCCCTAAAATACAATTACTTTTTTTTATAAATCCCTAACTATTGCAGAGCAAAGAGTACAGCACTGAACAGGGCATCAAACACGTTCCCAGTCTGCACGTGCCCTTGAAGGTGGTGTTTCCATCCCGCCATACCCATCAGGCAAGAAGCAGCTAGCCTCTTCCAAAGCATGCAGGCAGCACACCCATTAAGGGCAGTAAGGTGCCAGACACCACAGTGACAAGGACAGAGTACCTGGCGGCAGCAGTAGAAATGAAGATGTGCTATTCCAGACTTAACACACATGCTTCCTTCCATGTCCTTATTCACACAAAGCCAGCACTCATCCTGCCTATGGAGCTTTCACACTGCACAGCACAGCCCCTTGTCAAAGCAAAAGGGATTCACTGGAAGCTGAATTCAAAAATGAAGGATCACAGCTACTGGACATCCTTCTGGCTTGATCAAAACCCATCGCTCACTTGCACAGCACTTCTCTGCTACTAAAATGATGTGCTGAAAAGTCCCCCATATTTGTGATCTAATTAAAATAGAAAAGAACATACCTTCTTTTTTCCCAACACCTCTTCCCAGCCTGTTAGTCACTCAGTGCAGAAGCACCACTGACCTGTATAAGAGGGAAACATATCCTTCGCTTTCCCTCTTCCCACGTTGTCCACAAAGCTCCTGACAGCAGGCACCGCCTTTAAATTCAAAGTACGAGCCCCAACCATGGAGTCAAATTCCAGGTGGGGCAGGCACGTCTTTGATGTGACCACAGTCATCTCCAACTCCTGAAAGTCATGCTATTCTGGGAAGCTCAGCTTGGTCAAAACCAGTGTCTCTCCTCCTGCCTCTGGATAAATGTCTCAGATACAGGAAAAAAAAACAATCCATACAGCTCTCCTGATACACCATACATCGGCATCAGTGCCAAAGGAAGGAGTAGGGCACACAGAGGTTTGACAAGACATAGCCACCCACCCACAACAGCACTACCAAAATGAAAACTAGTACCAGCTATGAAAAAATTTCACAAAATAAAGATTGCACTCCTGTGAGCAGCTCACCAGAAGCTGCACTAAATTAAGATTGAGATCCCACAAATAAAAAAAACAGTATCCCATCACATTTCTTCTGATACAGAACAAGCAGTGCTGCCTAGCTGCCTCTCCCTTCCCCAAGGATATAATCTCCATGCAGACAGCACTCCTAAGACTGACACTGTTCAAAGCTTTTATATTTGCAGATGGAAACTGACAGACAGAAATCCAAACCACCCAGAGTGCTAAGTTCTTTTCATTGTGTTTGTCTGGGGTTTTGTCTTGTTTTTTAAAGCTTTTGTGCTCCTGTTACTTTATTTTCACAACAACATGAACTACCAGACAATCAATACTGTGAGGTTAAAGCAACATCCAAGTTTGGCATTGGACAGTTCAATCCACCTCCTCCTCCTTCCACTATCTTTGAGCTGAAAGGCAAACAGAAGTGGACAGGAAAAAAATATTTATCTGCTGTTAGGATTAGTTGGAGCAACACAGCATTAGCTTTAGCATCCTGCCATGCTGTTAGCTGGATATGGCCAAATGACAGTCCCCAATCCAGTCAGGCACAGCCAGAGGACTCAGCCGTGCCAAAGGAGGATGGCTTCATCAAATCATAGGCACCAGGGAAGGCAAAACACACTGCCCTCAAACACCTCTTTGGCAGAGGAGAAAAGGACTTTGCAGTCACAACCCACTGTCTCCCTGCAGACAGACAAGGCAACCACCTCCAGCAAGGCTCGAGTCCATGCAGCCATTTATGAGGAATGCCCTGTGAAACACAGCCACGGTGTTCAACATCTTTAAGAGTTACAAATAAAAACAATGCACTGCTTCCAATAGGCAGCAACCTAGCTCCTTTGCCATAGCAAGTGATCTCCCAGTTCTAGTAGTGCAGATGTTTGGCCAGTTCTAAGAAAGCCCAAATATGCAAACACAGGCATTAAAGCAGGCTTTTGCATTTCCTGAAAACACCATTAAGCATTTACGTGAATGCAGATGTAAAAGGAATAATTACCAGTCTTTATGTACCTGCAGTAGCAGAAGGCAGGATACTGCAACCAATTTCTTCCCCATCACACACTGTTACTATTGAAGGAGCAGGGCAGGCATTTGTCCTTACACAGTATCGCAGAATTAAAGAGGGGAGTAGAGGCAGCTGGGAGAAAGGCATGTCCAACTGGAAGCCTTACAGGACGTTAACAAACTTGTGACAGCCTGAAAAGGCTTTAGGCCCAGGCTCTTCCTGTTGCTCGAAGGCTCCCACATGCTGGCTCAAACTCAGCGGGTGCAAATCATATTTGCTCCACTGCCCCTACTAGAGCTATACCAACTTACTCTAGTAAAGGCCAAAGGTTCACGGCTCTAGGAGACCACCAACCTGCCACAGCTGTGTAGAAACTTCATGCTGGGGGAAAACAAAGGAAATAAAAAATAAATAAATTTGAAACAAACAAACAAAACAAAAACAAACACCACCAAAACAATGGGGAAAAATCCTGAAAAAAGAAGGCCAGAAAGAAGGCAGGCTCAGGAAGAAATGCCTCTCTGTTCTGAAATAGTCCGCAAAAGGGGAAACTGCAGAAACTCCCTTCACAGGACATTAGCACCCTATCGTAATACATATGAACTGCAGCACTAAGGATCACAAGTTACACACGGGTACACATCGTCTCCCTAGCACGGGCCCTCCTAACAACGGAACAAAAATATTTTGCATTTTTCCTCCCTTTTTCCTTTCCCCTTGGGGCCTAGTTC
This sequence comes from Formicarius rufipectus, assembly GCA_013399695.1. Lineage (NCBI taxonomy): Eukaryota > Metazoa > Chordata > Aves > Passeriformes > Formicariidae > Formicarius > Formicarius rufipectus. The sequence goes on from VXAU01005292.1 coordinate 1,273,499, forward strand.
AAAGTTCTTCTGTCATTCTGGCAGCACTAAGTGATTTTAGGCAGATAAACCCAGCCCATTAAGAGATACACCCTGTGCAGGGCATCTTGTTGGCACTAGGAAGTTGGCAGTGCCAAAGATTTGCAGTTCCCTGCCCCCAAGTGAGCCCAAGGATCAAGTGACAAAAGCAAGGATCACGCTGGAACAAGGCAGATCTGCTGCCAGACGACACCAGGGGACCAGAGTTCCTCCACAGTTATGTTCAACACTGCCAAACTTTTCTTCCCACCCCATAAGCCTTGCATCTCCTGGACTTTACAAGGCCATACCACCTTCCAGTAGGTACTCTGAATCTGGCAATTACTCTCCAAGAGCATTTTATTTCCACGCTGGGTTGAGTCCAGAGGTTTGCCAACATCTGTAAAACACGTAACCATCAGTCCAGGAGCAAACCCAAAGCCTGGCCATTTGCAGGACTGGAGATGGAGACTATGCAGCCCTACATCAGCGACTCCTCTTAGAGCCTCCTGGCTGTAGATTATTCAGATAAAACCCAGAGTATATTAAGGAAACTTCCCTGTCTGACCATTCAGGAGCCACTCCAGGAGTCATACTGCCACCACACCAGGTGGGCCCCAGCAAGGGGCTGTTGGCACTGAAGTCCCTTCACACCAGGCAGACCCAGTGACCCAACAGGTGCCCCACTGGTCTCTCTGCACACCCCACATTCACACAGTCAGACAAGATTTCCTTGCCAGCTCAGCCCTGGATTTTCCACGGTATAGTCTCATATGTCTGGATGCTTAGAGGAACTTAATTGTGGTACAGCAACACAAAAACAGCTAGTGTTGATGCCTTCAAGGAGGGACCCCCAACAAAGGCACTCCTGGGCTTTTATACTCTTATAGTTTGTGCAGCCATACAGTCTGCTGTCTTCCCGCTGAGTCATCAGCTCTTGCTGTGTTCAAGTGTCCAGTCACCTGAACAGTGCCAAAGGTCCCTGTGTCCTCTGCTGTGCAAAGGGTCGGCACCTGGATATGGCTCCTTGCCTGGGGTTCCCATCATTTCCCCCCACCAAGGGCACAGCCTGCAGCTGGAAGCCCAACCATCAGCATTAAATGTACTCCTCAAGAACTGCCAAAGGCAATTAACTGTTTTCACAGCATTGCATGGTCATCACACACCCTGCAACAAGGGTGTTCCCTAGATTGGGCTTTACCCAAAAAAAGCTGTTCTTAGGGGAATGTGAAGTGGACTGCTGGTCAGGGGACTCTATACACGTTTTACTCTAGACAAACCAGTACATTTTGTCACCTCAAAATACTGCTGCCCTTGTCCAGTAAATCTCTCCCTCCTACTATTTCACAATTCTCAGGGTGACAACAGTCAGGCAAGAACAACTCTACAGGCACATGAAAGGCAGCTTCTAAGCAAAACTTTCCCCATTATAACACTCTCATCAGAGCACAGCTCCAAATCTTCATGGCACCCCAGCTTCAAGGCACACCAAACACCAGTTGCTGCATCTCTGCCCCTTCACGTACATGCTGCTGTCACCTTGATCAACCAGGGAGCTATTTCGCCCATCTTGGCTACTAACTTAAACACTGGCAGAAAAAGGGAAGTAAACAGCCTTGACAGGCTGTCAGTGATTTCTACCTTTCAGTAACCTAATACAGCACACCACCCCCTCTTAAAACAGCAGCAGGAGGATCTTCTATGGTTCTGGCATCTTAGTAAGACATTAACAAGATTGCTGGGCACCAAACAAGACTGCAGACTTTCCTTCAGGGCAGAGCAGGGCTCCAATTTACAACACAGACTTGTGCCCTATTCCAACCTGGCCATCCATCCCTGCCAACGATCACCACCACCCCCAAAACATAACTCCTTACTACAACAAGCAGGCAGTGAACAGATGAGCCCAAGGGCACAGCACCATAAAAAACCCTGCACCTGCATGAACAACAAGCAGTAACACGCAGTTAAAAAACCCTACAGACAATACAGAGAGGTAAATCTTCATTGAAATCTGGTGTTTATTTTCTGGGGAAGAGGTTAGAGTAACTCCTCCTATTAAACATAGTCTACACTTTCATTTATAACAGCCTGCAGAGCAAAACACAAGGGGACAAGAAGACAATCGCTACGCAGTCCCACAAATACACTTATCAGCCGAGTACCACTCTAGTTAAATTGCCTTTTGCTTGCCGTTGCCAAGAAGGGAGTTCTGAGAGGCAAAGCCACAGCTACTTGCCGTGATGAAAAATCACTGCAGATATCATCCCAACAGCGGCAATGCCATGAGGACCCAGCAGTGAGACTCTCAGAGATGCACAAACCATGGTAAAAGCATACAGTATTTAACTGTAAACACTTAATAGCTACAAGATATTAGGCTCAATAAAGCTGGAATCCTGCTCTGACACCTGGCAAGGTGTAGAAACTAAAAGCTGAGAAGCTCTGCAGGACAGAGGCCCAGGGGCACTGGAAAATCCGATTTACACAACTTTGCCCTCATCCTGCAGGAGCACAGCAGATGCAGAGTGTGCAGCAAGAGAGGAGAGGATGCTTGAGGTCCAATTCCCAGGGTGACCTTGAGGAAATCCCACAGTCTGACCATATTTCCATTTTCCCCATCCACTGAATGAAGAACCCAATAACCTTGACCTACCTCAAAAAGGCACAGATCTGGCTTAGGAGAGTCTGGAAGCAGCTCAGAGGGGCTTAGATGCAGGACCCTGTGCTGGGACCAGGGCGGTCAGAGAACCCCTACGAAGCACCCCAGAAATCAGAAATCGCCCCGGCGAAATTCGGAAATCGCTTTTAGCACAAAGAGCAGCAGCTCCGGGGCACCGCAGGGCTCGGTGGCACCGCACACGTGTCACCCGCACTGTCCCTGGCGCGGGCAGGCAGAGGAAGGCGCGCCGCGGCCGCAGCCCCCGCGCCCGGCAGGGACAGCGTCCGCACCTCGGGAACCGGGGGATCGGCCCCGGGCAGAGGCACCCCCGCCCTGGGGATCGGGGGACCGCTGGGGAGCCTTAAAACCCCCGCGATGAGGAGGGAAGTGGCGGGTCAGGACAACCCGCAGCCGTCGGCGTGGCGGGGGTACACCGCGGGCCAAGGGCAGCCCACAGGCCCCGCGGCGAGGGGACGGCGCCGCAGGGGCCGGGGGCGCAGGAAGGGCGCCCGGCACACGCTGAGGTGAGAGGGGCCGGGGCAAGCGAGGGCCAGGCCGGGGGAGAAGAGCTTCGCCGCGGCGGCGGGAAGGGTGCCGGGACGGCCGGCGGCGCCTCCAGAGGGCCGGGGGAGGGAGGTATCCGCACTTACCGGTGCGGCGGCGGCGGGTCCCGCCGGGGCCGGAGCGGAGCGGGGAGCGGAGCTGGCGCGGCCCGGCCCGGCCCGGCTCAGCTCTGCCCCCTCCGGCCGCGCACCGAGCGCGAACCGCCCCGCCCGCGCGTCCCCATGGCAACGCAGGCACGGCCCCCTCACAGCGCCCCCCGGCCGCGCACCGCGGGACACGAGGGACGCGGGTGTGGGGGCAACTGCCAACCTGCCGTCTGTACGCGAGAGAATGGCCTGGAGCTGGGTCCGGTTAGGCTGGGTGCGAGGAAAAAGTCCCTCGCCCGAACAGCCTCCCCAGGATCGCAGTGCCAAGCCTGTCTGAGGTCAAGGAGTGCTTTGGGCAATGCTGGCGGGCCCGTGGGGTTCTTGGGGAGGTGGTGTGCAGGGCTAGAGCCCTCACTGGGACAAAGCGCCTGTGGGGGCTGTTTCAGCACGCTTTGGAAACTGGGCATGAAGGTCAGGAAGGCAGAAGTCACACAGATCTCTGTGCCTCTCAGGATGACCAAGTTGTTTTGCCGTGAGGGTGGTGAGGCTGCCCAGAAAAGTTGTGGATGCCCCATGCCTGGAAATGTTCCAAGGGCAGGCTGGATGAGGCTCTGAGAAAGCTGGTCTGGTGGAAAGTGTCCCTGTCTGTGGCAGGGAGCTTGGAACCAGATGATGTTTAAGGTCCCTTCCAACCCAAACCATCCCATAATTCTATGACATCCACCAGGGAGAGAAGGAAAGATGTCCAGTGTGAGATATCTGTAGGAGCCTCCCTTACTGTTCACAGACATTGAGCATTAGCCAATAAGAGACACAGTGAGCATGCGGTTACCTGCTCCACACCAAGGGCTCACGGCCGAGCATGGATGCACAGTTATCCTGTACAATGAATTGGAGATGATCGGAGAAGAGTGCGTACAAGGATGCTACCAGGAGCATGTGGGGCTAATGAGGACATTGCACACATAGAAGAAGCAACAATTATGTGGAGTCATGATGAACAGCCCAGAAACATCACAGTTGTTCATGCACCTGAAAATGAGAGGAGCTCGTTATCACAGTCAGGGACCTGGAAGCCAAGGTGAAAAGAAGATGTGAATCAGAGGCCAGTGAAGCATCAGAAGCCAACACTAATGAGTTGGATGTAGGTGAAAAGGGGAGAAGCTTTTCAACTTGGGCTGGGCAAAGCATGAGAAGGTACAGCTGAGGCAGTGGAAAGCTCATTCCAGAAGGGTGATGCCTGACCAAGGAAGGAGACCTGTGCACCATGGCCATTTTATGGGTGTATATTGGATGAGCATTCAGCACAGAAGGAAAATGCAAGTGTTATGAGCAGAGAGCTGCTAGCATATAGTCTGTCCAGCCCACAGCCTTGTCTCCACCATGACCTTGGAAAAGCAGGGAGCTAGGGAAGGGTTGCAGGCAGGCTGCTGTGGGGGGCTCCTCCAGTTTGGGGAACAGCAAAACAATGTGGGGAAGCTGCCATCCTCCTTCTCACTCCCCAGCTGCAAAACTCCTTCCCATTCCTTTCCTTGATGGTGGCACATCTCTGCTCTGCCCTGTTTTATAAAGCCATCAGTGGTTTTCACTGCACTGTACCAACTCAGATAAAAGCTGAACTGAACTCAGCAATTTTACTTGGATTTTAATGTTTATGAAGGCATGCCATGCCATAAATATACTGGTAGGAGAGTGCCATCCCCTAGCAGAGAAGAGGTTAACACTGTCCATGTCTGTGCTGCGTCTTAGGAGGACTGCAATCACACGTTTTTATTTTTGGTTCTGCTGCATAAAAACAATGACTCTTTGTAACCTGCATGGTGCGAAGGACCCATTTCTTCCAACAGCGTTTAAGAGAGGGCATAAAAAAAGGAAGCAGAGGAAGAAAGTTCACATTCAGCGAGTGCCAAGTTGTCAAGGTTTCCTCTGCTTTCAGACAAATTTTTTCTTCCAACAGACACAAGAGAGATTTAAAACTGTTTGGTACAGAGTGAAGCTTCAAAAGCAGAAATGGTTATGTCTGATATAAGGTGAAAAACAAAGCTCAGGACCTTCTGTACAAGGCAATGTTGTCATTGTCATGGCACACACAGTGGCATTATACCAGGTTTGTGCTTGGCTTGCCACAAAGCTTAATCTTGTGTGAATCTCAAAATCCTGTGCTGCTTTCAGTCTGGCTGTCCGAGTGGCCGTGGGCTGGTTTGGCCTTGCAAGGACATGGATCAAGTTCAGTTTGCTGCAAAGAAAGAGGCTTTCACAAGGTTGCGTGTTTCAGCTTCCTTCCTGATTTGTATTGTTTTCTGTTTCAATAAATCATTGAGTGCCAGTGAAATCCCCAAGCACCGGATGAGTGTGGTTATCAAACCAACACTTAAAAAAGCCAAATCAGGCAAGCTTGGTCACTGCTCCCTTGGCCTGGTGACCATGCTGGACATGACTATCAGAGCACTGGTAGACAATTTAACTGATAAATATTGAAGAGGCAGTAACATAATTAGCACTGGTCAATATAATTTTCTGGAAAAATCAATCTCAATTGAGATCTTGTTCTCCATTGGGACCACAGGCTGTGTTGCCAAAGGTAACAGCACAGAGGTACTAAGGGAGGCATTCAGCTGCTAAGAATACAGCCAAACAGTATGAATAAAATGAACAGATTAACAGCTGGCCATCAGCTCGGACGCTGGGAATCACCCAGAAACCACTGACCCAGCAGATCTGCTTTCATTTTCTGTGCAGATACTTGATATTACAGAAGTAAGAAGGGATGTGGATGCAGCTGGAGGCTGAGTGGGATGTGAGAAAAGGACAGCTTCAACCCTAGCACCAGCTCTATTGTCCCTGGAAACTCAGGGCTGCAAGACCATGCTGGTGAACCAGCATACATAGTCTGTCTGTCCCCTCTGGCCGTTGCTTCTTGGAAAAAGGCTGTAGACATCTTCTTAGCAGCTATTGGATTCAAATGCCTTAAAAAATAATAGAAGGAAAGTCCTTGATGCTCAAGGCACAGAGGTGGATGCAAAAAAACCAAACCAAAACAAAACAAAAAAATTTGAATTCTCTTCCCTTTGTAAGTGACTTCTAAACCTGCAGGGTTGACCCTGGTGTGCTAGTGGGCAGCATGCAATTAACTAGCTTACAAAACGCTCCAGCTCCTGCAACACATCCTGCAGGGCTAGCAACCTCCAGCAAGCACCAGCATCTCACCAGTGCCTAGTGCCTGTGAGGCTCTGTCCTCAGAGCTGCCTGACACCCAGCAGCCCACGTTCCTGCCTGCTTGTCCACAGCATGTCCCACAGCAGCAGTGCCACGGCTCCTTTGGCAGCCTGCACAGGCTCCCACGCTCAGCACAGAGAGCACAAGGAAAAGCAGTCTCATGCCCTGCATGCTTATCTCCTGGATAAAGCAGCAAGGCACTTTTGTTTATTGAGTGCTGATGAGTGGCACTGTCTTGGCTGTGAGATCGGCCTCCCGATCTCACTGTGGGCACAGCTGCTGGCAGAAAGCCTGCAGCTACAGCCACCTCTTGCCCCAGGAGCCTTTCAGCAGGGCTTTACCCCTCTTCCCAGGGAGAAAATGGTCCACAGCATCCCAACCATAAACATCTGTCCCTGTGCAGAGGTGGCATTGGATTTATGGGGCACTGCAAGATAGGGAATATCACTCTTTTCCTCTGAGGTGTGTGGTCACACAATGTCAAACAGTGCATTATGCTCCAGGATCTTTCCGTGTTCCTCACCCTCCACAGCTCATTTGTTCGTCTGCCCCTTCAGCAGTTACACAACTATGGGAAATCTGCAGCCATATTAACCTGCTTTGCTGTTTCCTGGTGGCAGAAAGGTGTGATGGCTCCATGCTGCCAGGATGGAGAAGGAAACACATGCTGAGGACATTGCCATCCTGCCATGGATGAAACAGCTTGACCTCAGGGAGAGTCAGTTTCCCAGACCTGCCACCTCAAGAAGACCTGCCACCGGCTCCTTCAGAGCCATGTTATTTTAGAACCCTAAAAAGCTCATGGATCCTTTTGTGACTGCCTCTGCCCTCCAGCCATCATTGATGCACAGCAGTTGACATAAAAATTTAGTAAAGTTTAGGCAGCAGGGTTTTCTTTTCCCTGTCCAGACTGCAAACAAATCATCTGTTTTAAGGGATTTTTGAGGTGAAGAAACTGTTTTCTTGCTCCTCTCAATGCAGCAAATTGAAAGCTTTGCCAGGGTTGTCACTTATCCTGATGCTTCTGCAACACATGAAGGATGTGGCAGACCCCAGCACACAGAAACTTGCAGTGTTGAGAGGGAGCAGCTACAACTAGTGTCACAGCCCATGCTTGTTTCCAGCTCTGGCCTTGGGGAGATGCTAAGAATCACAATTTCCATTTTTCTCCAACCTGGAGGGAAGAAAACAAAAAAACATTTGTCCCAAAACACTGCTTCTTCCAGAGGGAATGAAATCCTCTGAGGACTTGGCTGAAGAAGCATCAAGGTGAGGATTTATGTCCTCCCCCAGCTATCCAGTTACTACCTCCCTCATCCAGCTTTCCTGTCCTACTTCTCACTGTAATCTAAAGCTTCTGCCCATCATCCCAACAAAGCATAATTAGAAGTCTAACCACCCAGGCTCATCAGCCAGGTCTCTTCTTCACACGGTAGGGAGAGATTGGTGTCTCCACAGGGGCTGCAGCCACCACCTGCATAAGCCCTACTCTCCCCTAGGCATGCAGATTTGCTGTTTCTACATCTGGTGATGCTAAACACCTTCAGAAGACCAAGTCTGGCCAGACCTGCTCTGGCAGAGACAGTGTGACTGGGACATATCTGAGGTTACTCAGATGTGATCCTGTTCATATCCAAAGCTTTGAGCTCTTGCTGCTGCCTTGGAACTGTCCCACAGCTGCAGCTCTCTGCTGATGTTTTCAAACAACATGTACAAGGTAAAAATCCTGTCTCCCCTTTTGGACAATGCTGCCTGGTTGGTTATGGGTCACCATTTAAATTCTCAGTCCAGGAGTGAAGCTCAGACACACAGCTCTGAGGAGAACAGACACCTTCTCTCACTCTGGCAAGCATGGTCTCTTCTTACTCACGGGGCTTTGGCAGAAGCAAAATTTGCAGCTATCTTGGTTTTCTAGAGAAAGCAAGTACAGATATCTGGTCTGCCTCATCTGTTTCTCCACATACTCTGTTGCTGCTGTCTTATTCAACTCTTATTCAGTCCCAAGTCTCTCACTCCTTCCATGTGGGAATGCATACTGCTTTCCATATTCATTTGCTTTTTAGAGGATCTTTTTCCCACCTATTTAATCAGTCTTTTTCTGAACACAACATTTATGTTTTGGCCTCAAATGTCTCACAGCAGAGTTAGCATTTGAACTATGGACAGTGAGAAAAAAAAAAGTACCCACTTTTGTTTATTTGCAGGTGGTATTGGATTATTTCACTTGGTGCCACCTAGTTGAGAAACAGTGAATGGCAGCAATCTTTTCACAGTCTTTGTCACTTCCCATGAGGTGTAATAGTTTGCTGGAAAAAAAAGAATTAAAAATACTCTGTAGGACTCATCTCTGAGCATCCTTCTGCCCCTTGCACATTTTCCAGTTCCACTATCTCCTGTCTGGAAAGCAAAAGGGCTGCACTTTGAGGCAGCCCTGGGCCAGGACTCTGATGCACCAGTGATGCCCCGCTCCTTTCCCAATGAAAGCTACTCTTTCTTTAAAGGCTGAAAACAAGCGGTGATCCTCCTTTAGGAGGCAAACAGTGAATTTAAGGACGATCAGATTTCCTTTCCCTTTTAAAAGCAGCCACAGATTGTTACTGTCAAGTATGGACATGAGTGTCTACTGAAAAGCAGAGTCTGGAAGTGGAGGTGGTACATGGGAAACACACTGTTCACCTCCCAGGGCCACTCGGTCATTCTGCTGGAGATCTGCAAGTTTATGAAGTAGAAAAGGGTTTAATTATGAGAGGTAAAGAGCTATGGAGTTACAGCCTAAAAAATGGACCCTATCTTAGATGTTCCTATCCCCCCAAAATGTCTCGCTTTATTTTTTGTAAGTAGGCTTTTCTTGGTAGAAATTTATTTGGGAGCATTTTGGATGCATCAGAATCATGCACGGTAAAACCCACAACATCTGCCACATCATTGGTAGGACACTGTAAGGTGCATAATAGACACTAGAAAAAGTTTACTTACAAAAGACTACGCCAGTGTGTGATGAATTCATGAAAGAAGCCAGAAAGGAACACTATCTTTTGATTCAAAAGATAAATGCCAAGTTAGTTATTCTTTTTGCTGCTTCAACCATCTACTGCAATTGTTACCAGCATTACCAGGGCACAGCAGCTACAGGTTTATGAAGGAGTCACTGTGTCTCAGAGAGATTACAGAAAAAGATAACACACCTCAAAATAACATGCTTTCTATTCACTCTCATCCAGCTCAAATATTTGCTGCCAGGTCAGTTGAAGGAAATACCAGTTGGACAGTTGCTCTGATCTCCTGCCAGCACCTCCCTATCCTCAGCTGGATGCTTTCTTTGGTGTCACTTCAAGGAGAAAAACAGATGCCATCACGGTGGCCCAGCTGCCACTCACCAAGGAAAGACTGGAGATAGCAACAGTTGTCTGGGGGGGGGGTTCCTTAACTTTTCTTAAGTTATCAATCCAAATCCTGAAGACCTGTTCTACTCTTGATACTCTCTAGGGTTTGGTATCTCCTGTCACCTGGTCTGGTTGCAGCCCATACAGACCATAGCCTGAATACCTGGCAGTAACCTCCCTCCCTCCTGGCACCAATCTATCTGATATCTGGAAGAGCTGTAGCTCTGCTGATGCCTGGATCAGCCCTTCGTAGAGTCCAACCTATGCTATGCCTCATTCCAGCATTGACTAACTCAGCTGTGGCCTGGCCACTACAAATGGGAAGCAAAGTGCAGCTTAGCTTCATCCCACTGTAGCTGTGGATGCTACCTGATGATACCTGTGGACTTCCTTAGCCTAGTTTTCCCTACACAAAAAGCCTCCTGCATGTTCACCATAGGCTGGGCTTACCCTATGCACTCTCCACTCCAGACTTGTTGCTCTCCAGACCTCCTCCACCTGAGCCCCAGGCTTATGCTCAGCTCAAGTCCTGAAGGCTGTGTTTTCCAGCCTAGCCTCACTGCAGCAAAGCCAAGCTGCAGGGATACCATGAACTCAGCTGCAGTCTGTCCTGTGCTTTGCAGCCAGCAGTGTCCAAACAGGGGCTCTTCTCCCATTTCTGCACAGCACAGCCAAGCTCACCAGTGTCTTTCTGCCAGCAGGTTTAAAGGGACCCGTCTCTGTCTAACTCCTTGAGACATTTATGGATTAGCAGACTGTGATGTGGAACAGTTAAATGCTTATTTTATTCCCAGTGAGAGCAATATGCCCAAATGCACCTCTCCAAAACTGGAGAAAAGAACAAACACCTTGCTGATATACATTAAGATTACAGACAAGAATATATGACACAGAATACAAGAGAAAATCTACATGCAAAAGAGAACTGCTGACTTGAACCCAACATAAGACTTGAGGGCAGCACTTAAAAAATCAGATCTGAGGAAGCCCCTAGGCCCAAGGTGACAACTCTCTAAGTCTCTAGGTCTTTGTCCAGTGCTCTGAACTGGATACTAAGCACTCTGTGGACTGAGATGTTAGAATGGCTTTAGGAAAAAAAAAAAAAAAAGAACAATTTCATGCCTCTCTTTCAACAGTACTGATGGCAGGTCCAAAACAGCATCAGGGAATTCCGCCAATGAGGATTCTTCACAAAGGAAAGAATACACCAGGATTTCTTCAACCTGCAACTACAGGTTGACTTTGGGTGTTGCAACCTGGCATTTTTATGCATACTTGTTTTTTCAGACTGCAAAGAACAACCCTTTAAGTAATGCTTAAGAGAGTTATGCTGAATTCAAACCTATTTTGAAGAAGTTGAATTTGCTGAGATGACAGTAGTCCTTCAAAAAGCTTTCATGAGATTTTCCACTGTCACAAGTGGGCCATTAACTGAGGGCCGTTATGGGAAGGAGAACAGGAGGAGAAGGACACATCAGTAGTCAACGACTGAGCAATTAAAAAGCAGTAAATGCTTCCAGCCTTATACAAGACATTCAGACTGAAAAACTGTGAAGTTAGCACAGTTCATGCCAATCCTGTAACAGTGGATATTTCACAGCATTTTAAAATGCAAATTTAAGTCATGCTTTTCACCAAACTTCAGGAAAGGTCACATTTTCACTACTACACAGTCATATTTCACTTGGAGGACGTGAGGACTATCCCGTAGAAACTGCAAGGGGAATTTTACTGCCACTTAAATTAGAGTCTCTCGCAGAACAAGTTATGGATTTTTACTGTTTTTTTTATAAATTAAAACTAGAACTTTGGCAAAGATCAGCAGCATGTAGGTCTCATCTAAAAAGCCTGTCAGGTGCAGCAGCCTATTTGTTTCAAAACAGCTTTTGGAGCAAAACTGAAAAACAAGAGCAATTTTTTGCTAAAATTTTTTTAGCAAATTGTTTTTTTCTCTCACCCATGAATACTTATGTTTGTTTTGGACTTAAGGGAACTAGAAGAGATTTGACAGAAAATAGGAAACATTTTCATGGAGAATATAATTCACATTTCCCCATGAGCAAAACACACCATTAGAGAAATCGCTGAACACTCCTCACCACATCACAGGCCTTCATAACATGATTGCACCTTCACCCTCCCATCAACCACTGGAGCACAAACAGACTCAAATGCTCACATCCAGTGTTTCCAGCAGAACACAGTTGCAGGAGTAAGTCACAAATAAATACAAGTAACATGAGTATTAATTCATTAAACACTACGTTAGCGACTACTCAACTAACAAGACACTTCAATCTCTAAATTTCTCCATCCTTCTGAAAGCTAAAGCTCAAGGTCAAGACGTGGATGCAGAGAAAAGGTTCATAAATGCACTCTAAACTTCCTGGGATTGGCAGAAGTGCCATGTGAGTATAGACCCAAGGATGCTCAGTAGTCTGCTCACAAGTAAATCAACACCCAGCTTCTCAGGAAGACACTGGCCCTTGAGGTGGGAGCATCCCCAAGACACTGTCACCGTGGGTTCACAGAAGGACCCCATAGGAAACCCATTTTTTTCTACTGGGTGCTACATTGTAGCTATTGCAGAGTCCTCGGTGCTGCTCTCCTGCTCCAAGCCCACACGGCGGATGGACGCACTGTATTTCTGCCGTCCCAGATTAATGATGGTTTCAACCTCATCAGCGATGTCCTGGCGGCCACTCTCCTTCATGGCTGTGATCAGCTTGTTCACACAGTTAGGATCCTCTGAATTTTGCTGAGCCCATGAAAAAAGCATGCCCAGGATCTGCTTATCAAGGTCCTCTCTGAAAAAGGAGGAAGCACAGAATTAACCAACACACTCTCCTGACTGGTAACCCAAAGAGCTCTTACCTAAGTCCCAGCCCATGGCTATAGCCCCAAAGATGCCATCCAGACACACAAAGCACTCAGTGGGCCTGCCTCTTCCCCACCCATCTTACAGGTGTTGCAGTTCCTACACTAACATTTCTCTATACAGTATTTTCCTAAAGGAAATAAATTAAGGCATTCTGCTTTTGAATATAATTTCCCCATAGGAAGAATAGTTTGAGCAACAAATCTAATTCTCTCCTACTGCTCTGGCTTTTTGGTCAGACTGCAAATGCCCCATGATGTGCCACAAGCTCTTTTTGAATACAGATGATATTCACAATTAAAGCCATAGATCACTGCTCATTGAAAGAGATGGAGTCTGGCCAGGAATTTAGATTACAGAACAAAACAGGAATGCAACTCAGCTGAACTACAAAGCTCATCAGGTTTGTTATTTCCCAATTTTGTTTCTCAAAGAAAAAGCTTTGTTCTATGATGGCAAAAGAAAATAAGCAGTTTTCCATTATAAAAGCCATTATTTTGAGAAGAACCATTGGTCAACCCATCTTTTATCTAGTGAAACAATTACAGTGTAAAAAGTTTCAATTAGCCAAGCATTAATTTATACTATTACATTGCAAATAGACAGAGGGATACACTGATAGATCGACAGACAGATGGAATGCATCACTGTTGATGCCTGTGTCCTCTCTCACCTGTTATTGTGTCCTATACGCTCAATCTGCTGATAGGTCAAGCCCAGGTTGAGGCCAATGGTCTGCCAGTCAGGTCCCACACGCCTGGCAATACTCAGCAGGTTTGCCTGTGTCAGGTAGCCAGTCTCGGCACTGCCCAGGTTCAAGGGAGGGAAGGACAAGCCACACAGCAGACCGGTGTTCTCATCCCAGCGGGGTTTCAATTGCTGTGTTACAGAGAAGAGAAAGAAAGAACACTCATCTACAAATTGTTTTCATAGAGGACAGTGGCTGGCCACCCAGTGTCCAAACTGAAACTTACTTCCTCCTACTGGGGAGAAAGGAAGTTCTTGAGGCTGAAGGGTCAGGCTATAAGAAGCAAGGAGTACTCACACTGACCAGCTATGCTCACTGCCTTGGAAAAATATCAAATCACAGTGTTCAAAGTCATAGCTCACACTGGAAATTTCCTTTCTTGTCTTTACAGAAGATTTTAAAATAAGCCATGTCTCCAAAGTGTATTTGCTGCAGCAGTAAGAAAGCACTTAGTCTAGATTTTTAGTTAAGGTTGCATGTATCAGAAAGGGATGTGATTTCATGGCATGTGATCTGAAGGGAAGCTTTCAGCCCATCAAAGTACTTATTGTTTTAAGCTTCTCAAAAATCAATTAAATTCCATAAGCAAAAGTTGCATTTCTCACTGTAACACACAGCCTGGACTTTAAAGCTCACACCAGAATACTCACACTTGATGTCTGTACTCAAATCCAACATAATTACCTCATCCTAGTCCTTTCTTTTTTCCTGCTGCATAAGCTGTGTGACTAAGAAATTTATAAACAAGACACTTCCCTTAAATACAGCGAGCTTCCTTGTATACTACATCCCTCATTCATTGAAAGGATCCATCCTCTCTGACTAACCATCCAACAAGCCTGTGCTTGACAGGCAGGATGACAGGAGAGATGGAGACCACTCCCAGCTCCTCATGTTTCTCCTTTCAGAAGAGCTCACTCACAGGGAGTGGGAAATCTCCACCATGACCTGGTTGGGCAAATGTTTCTTGTGGTCATTCATTGCATCCCTTCTCACAGAGGAAAACAAAATTAGCTGAGCAGGAAGGCCACGCTCTTATCCCAGCTAGACTGATTTTTCTGTAGGAGACAACTCACAGGCAGTTTGATGGGCAGAGTGGCAAGCCAGAGGGAGTCTGATCCTTTCCTTCTCCTGCTGGCATCTTCAGGGATGTTCTCCGGAACTGCCCCTCTGTAGAAGGAGACCTTTGCAAACAGAAATCACACAGTGAGGCTCCAATTCAAGCACAGAGGCCAAGCCTGTCTTTTCTGTCTAGGAAAGAATGAATTCAGCATTCTTACCTATCCTCAGCCCACAAATATGGCCTCTCAATTACATGCAAGTGGGAGGACCACTGAGGTTCTGCCATAAAGGCTGGACTTACTGCCAACACCCCAAGAATTAATGGCAGGAATACAAGTCAGAGCTAAGTGATGAGTGATTCTTCTAGACTAAACTTCTTGATTATTCAGGGTTGAGTCAGTGAAATCCAAAACCAGAGAAAGAGGGGAGGAAAAGAGTCATGCACACCACTCAGAGATTATTATGAGCAGTATTGTAACAGTAATGATGATGAAGGAGGAAACAAATCAGTGTAACTGGTTGCTCACCTGGCCTCTTACAGCTTGGCCTTTCCTGTCCACAGGTGAGGTCACATATACTTCCTTCATGTTCTTCAAGTGGGAGTAAAAAATAAATGACAGACGTCCATCCACGCAGTCGGGGCGATCTGTGCAGAGAAGCAGTGAACACTCAACTTGTGGAGAAAAGTGTGCAGTTTTTCAAGCCTGGCCTACAGCCCTTCATCCACTAGCAGCTTACATGCTACTAACTACTCCTTCTGCTCATGGCTGAAAAGAACTGCAACCCTCCCTTCCTCACTGAGTGACACAGGAAAGCAGAAAACACTGCCTGTGCAGAAAGCAGGTGTTACAGTTTCAGAATCTAATGGAATTTTTCTTTCCCCCACCACCAGAATGAGGTGCGAATAACAGCAGGTTCTACAGGTGAAAAAGGAGAAGTGCCACAAGGTAGAGATCAAGTTCAAGAATGGAAGGCAAGGCAGGATGACACATGGAGTCAAGTTCATCCTTGGTGCTTCCTTCCCATCTCAGTCCATAATACCCCTTGGACATTATGCTGCAAGAGCTGTAATGAAAAAAAATAAGTCACCCAATCTCATTCCCATTTCTGCAGGGGTGCAGAGTAGAGATAAAGGGAAGAAAATATAATCAGATACAACATTCATGTATGTATTTATCTGGAAATTAAGTTAGAGTCCAGCCTAAATCGAGACAGAGGGACAGACTCTGGCCTTACCAACTCCACTGAACGACCAGTGCACTTTAAATTGTGTTTAATTTACACCAATGAAATTGAGCTTTGTGTTCAAATTTTACAGAAAATGGCTCACACATGGCTGTAACACATCCAGACACATTGGAACATAAAACATCACTGTTGAGTTTTTGTCCTGCTCCCTCTTTCCTTTTCTTTCAGTGGCTCCAATAGGGGGAATTATTTGATCCAGATTATTTCATGAATACTTTCTCAAAAAAAGAAAAAAGAAAGCTTTATATGTGTTCTCTCAGAAATGGGAAACATTAATTAGATCACCATGGGCATTTCAGTGTGGTATCTAATACACCAGGAAAAGGGCACAGCTGGCTGCAGAAGCAGATCAGTCATAAAATAAACACATTTGGCTATTGCCCTCTGCAGGTTTACAAGAGCATGAGAGGAAAGTCTGCAAACAGCACTTTCATACGGAAAAGTAGACACAAAAGTTAGCTGACCAGAGAATGTGACAAAATCATGGGCTGGCTGCTATGAGTAGTGGGCAAACTGGAGACAGAGAGGAATGTCATGAGTGAGCACAGCCCGCAGCAGAAACATGCCTGGGGCCAGAGAAGTGCATGAGGTAGGGAGCAGCAGAATGAGCCCAATACTGCCATACCCATATCGATGCTGATGCCTCGCTCAAAAGCTGCAAAAAATTGCTCTCCCTCAAACATCTCCACCATGTCGGATGGCTCAGGTCCTCGATAGCGGTGCTGCAGCTTCTTCACCACTGGCTCAACCTGACAAGGATGGCAACACAGGACACCATGTTTGGTCTGAGGCACGCCTGTCCCCTGGCCCATATCCCTACACTCGTGATGTCCTCTCACTCACCTTCAACAGGGAAAGACCATTTTGCATGAAAAGGATATAAACAAATGAACAAACACTCTCCCTCTCCTATGCCAGGTACATTCACTACAGACAAGGAAGTGGAGCTTTGAGTTTTGTGCCTTTCCTATTCCTCCTGTCAAATAAAAAGCAGACAAGCCTATGTGGACTAACAAAGACAGGCCATCCCAAAAGTGCCTTTAAAAAAAGTATTTTCACGAATGTATCTTTTTTAACAGGTCAGTAACCTTCAAAGACAGAGTGGGATTTACTTGCCTCCATATCCCCCTCACAGTATGCCATTAAAATACATATTCTCTGCAAAAAGACACGTGCTACAATGGTTCACAGCTGAGGACACCAAAAATTCATTTTGGCTTTGCAGTCTCTGATCACAGGGGCAGAGCTGGGGTATCAGAGGCAGTGCAAGAGTCAGCTAAGGCCCAGTTTTTACTTCTAACAGTAAACCTCTCTCACTCCATGACTAGGAATGTATCCAGAAATACAGATGCATCCGAACCACAATCTCACTGTATCATTGCTACCTCCTCTGGAGTTAACGTTAGCCCAGAACCTATGATATAAAGAATCCTTGCGGATACTTGTGTCTGCAGGTCATTTCAATACAGGAGGACAAATAAAGAGAAGAAGCAACCAGACCAGAGGATTATGCAGAGCTGGATATGCAGCCCAGGACTGGTAGCCTGATAACACTCACCTCACCGAGCTGCACTGCCTGTCAAGATACAAGCTCTACACACTCTTTGCTAAGACCGCTCAGGGCTGATAACTCTAGAGCAGAGGCAGCAGAAGAGATTGCATGAATGCTTCCAATCTCCTTCCATACAATGTCAGCCAGATTAGCTCAAACTCATAGCATAAACCAACCTCATGTTGCACTGAAGCAGGTTAAGGAGGGGTCATATGTTCTATCCACTGCTTGAACTGTAGACAGCAAGGAACATTGGGAAGAGTACCATTTCTAACTGCTCCAGATGAAAACACAGCAGTGCTGCTTCCCACATCACTAGGGCATGTCAGACAAGTGATGTGTAAGCTTTAACCTTAAATTTAAGCCAACATATTTTGCCTCATGTTCGCTGCATGCTAACAGCATACACACAGCCAGTAACTGTGGCTCAGCTGATTTTAGCAGCCCAATCCTCAGCGGAGGAAGTCAATGCATGGCATTTGCCACTGCAGTGAAGTTTCCTTCTTCCTTCAGGTCCCTGCGAGTCAGTATCACGCCATGAACACTGTGGTGACAGCACACCCAAGCCACGACTCTGGGGCAGTAAACAGGACTCCTTCGTGCACTGATGCCCTTATATCCTACAAAGGGAGGCTCAGGAAGCTCAGGAGCAAGGCAATGGAACCCAGATCACACCTTGTGCCTGGGGACGCACTGTAGCAGGACTTGCTCGGGGTCGTTCTTCCTCTGCAGTGCAATGAAGTTCACCTGGTACAGACGCAGCCGCTCATAGACCTTCTTGGCAATGCCTTCAATGTAGGTCTTGGTGGTGTACCACAGCCAGTACCTGGCAGATAAGGAATTAAGAAAAAGGTGGGATCCTGTCCAGATAGAAACACCAGTGTCAAACCCACAAGACTGTAAAAAAGGATGGGTAGAGACAAAGCGCTAAACTGAGCCTGACTTGCAATGGGAAAAGGGAAAAGATAGGGTTAATGGCATGACCTCTGGTTGAAGCATGGGAAAAGCAAGGCAGAGCAACATCTCATCTTTTCCTCAGGACTAATCCTGCACTTACCAGGAGAAGTGAGTGACTTCAAACACCACATAAATGTGGGTGAATTTCAGCACCACCTGACTGGTGATGTCATCCCAGGTTTGACCCTCCAGGTCACCATGGAGAAGATGCAGCCTTGACCTATCCAAATTTAGCCCTAAAGACAACAACAATAATCAAGAGATGCTATATGCAGCAGAAGCCTTTATTCATTGCTTTACAAATCCAGCCATAGGTTTGGGTGATTCACTTTTTTAAAGCAACACATTAAGGCTCATGGCTTTCAGCATCCAGGAATGAACTTTAGTCAAAGAGCAGCAATAAATGGACCAGGCTATCCCAGTGCTTCCAGAGTATTCTGGCAAAATATGCAACTTAAACTGATAGTGTGCTGATTTCCACCAACAGATTCATTAGGCAATTCTCATTACCATAATATAGGGTTATTAATTAAGTTCCATCTCTTTCTAATGCAAATCTCACAGACTTTTCAATCCTGATGCACTTCAGACATACAAATACCAAGTAGTGTTATAACAAAGACCATATCACACCCAAAAAAGTTTTACTTCTTCACAAGAAAGCCAGGAAAGGGCAAAGAAAATAGGAATTAGGGGCCACAGGGTACTCAGCAAGCAGAAGAATCCCTGGCATGACTGAGACAGTTTTTAGCAGCTATAGCAGTATTGAGAGTGGGATATGGCTTAGCATATCATCATACACTTTTAATTGCAGTGGCTCAGCATCTGAGTCATGAGAAAGGGAAAGAGAAGGCAGACCCCTGGAGGCAGCACCTTCATTTCCTGCTTAAAGCTATTTACAATCACAAATCAGAGCCCTGTTACAAAGCATCTCCTCAGCTGGCACGAGAGCTTCTCCAATCCACCATACTTAAAACCAGCAGTCTAAATACACCTGCATTTTGACAGAGAAATCCATTTGCCAAGGCCATTCTCCCATTCTCCCAGCTTGTCTGGTCTGTGAAGCCAAACACTGATCTGATGGACCTGAACCACCTTCAGCTCCCACAACCCTACACCATCACTCACTCAGCAGATAGACCTTGCTGTTCCTGCAGGAAAAGCAGCAAGCTTTATTATCAACAGCAGAGGCAAACAAAATTCTCAGCTTGCCATTTGTGGTATTTCTCTTTGCCACTTTCAGGAATAAACTGACCTGTGATCCCAGGCGGGAGGGGCAGCTGAATTCTCACTGGCTTGAGAAAATCCGCCAGGGAGTCCTGGGAGAGGCAGAGCAAGGGACTGGCTAGGCACTCTTCCTTGATTAAGATTTCACCCACCTGTTCTGCAGAGACTGGCAGCACCTGGACATGGCAGACAGCACAGTGAGCAGAGCAGTCAGAACCAAATTCCTGCATCACTCACTCAGCTCCCCCAGCACCCAGTGGATAAATGCTGCTCTTTGCCTCAGGACTTAGTGAGAAAGAGAAGCACAGTGAACTTTGGCTGAGGTCTGGCAACCTGGCAAGTTTGACAGACCAAGATCTAGCAACTCTATAGAACAACTAATTTTAGTGGGGTGGCTTTACAATTAGATCCACATTAGTTTCCGTCCCTGCCAAATCTCACTGAGCTGTTTTGCCAGGCTCAGTTTTACAAGGGAAAAAGAGGCAAAATCTTCTTGTGTTCCCTTTATAGCAGCTACCTGCTGATCTGCTGGAGACCCCTTTCCCACACAGGGCAGTTTGCAGCACTGCCCATTTTGCAGACAGGGAAGTTAATAAAGCAGGTGATCTGAGATGGGTCAGCCCACTAGGCATCCATATCAGACAAGAATTGCCTTAGGGCAGACATCTCGAGTGCAATTCCTGTACTTGGCATGGGACAACAGCTGCACCACAGCTTACCAAAGGCTGTTTTTTAAAGCATGCATACCTGCATCTTGACACTGCGATGCTCTTTGGTGACTCCAGGAGGAAAGGTCACTTTGATGTGTGGATCCACACTGGAAAAGAGCAACATCCCCTCTGCTGGCACTTTGCATTTATCTTGCACAAGTCGAGCCACAACAACAAACCAAGAGAAGTGAAGGACACTACAGTGAGCCATTGGCACCTGTAACCAGGTGCCAAAAGGCACCTGAAGGCAGGGAAGAAAATATATAGGCATATAAGTTAATATAATAAAAGCAGGAAAATAAGTACCAGTATCAGCCAAGGAGATGAAAGTACTAGAACAGGGATGAAGCATGGCAGGCTGCAACCCACCACCTTCAAGAGACACACCTCCATGAGAGCAGAAACCTAGAGCTGAAATCCACTACATTTTATAATCGCTGGTCAAAACACAGCTGATAAGATGTTTCAAATAGACTCACTCTTGGCTGGGCAAAACCAAAGAGGAACAATGTGTGTCCCTGGTCATTTCAATCTGCTCACCATTAATCTTTTCTTCTGCTTCACTCTCGTTCTCAGATCACCCCAGCTCTGCCCACTGAAGGTCCGAACTACCACCTCATGCTGGTGAAGGGTTTGAGGGGAGACAAATGGCATCCAGATGTGAACCTCCTGGCAAAAAAGTATTTCTGTGAGACACCAATAGAAAGGATAAAACCAAGCCTAGCTCTGATTCCTGTGCAAACAAGAAGGGGAAGTGTGAAGCATGGCCTGTGTGCAGGGAGTGGAGGAATCTACCCTGCAGCCTTTGGAAGTGACAGGAGATGTTGGGTCCACTCTGGAGAGTGACAGCAGGAAAAGTTCAGCAGTTTCTGGGCAGAAAGGTGAGGTGCTGTTAGACATGATGGGACTGGTGGTGTAACTGCTTGCCAGCTTGAGTAAAACTCACACAATCAGACTTTTACAGAACGATGCAAACCATTCTTGAAGGCTAAGGCCAGGTGCTGGAACAGCATTATCCTCTGGCACAGCAGGAGAGGTGAGAGTGAGAAAGGTTACAGCTCAGCTCAAGCAGGAGTAGGGAGGAAGGCAAACAGGACATCACAGTGCCAGAGAAGCTGGCTGTGCCTGTTCTGAGTCTTTGCAGCCAGGTTTCTTTGAAAGGCAGTCCTGCAGATACTTAAAAGCAGCAGTTATGGGGGTAGCTGTCTCAAAAGTCCCAAAAGGCCCTCTCAGAAGACTTTGCTGAGCTACTGCAAAGGCAGACTCATCAGGAGCTGATCTGGATGTGTCCTCACCTTTTGAAATTCGACCCCATGAGGCTGGAGCTCCAGGACTGAACTCAACAAGACATCATGATGTCTCAGCTTTACCCACTGAGGGTCTGGTTCGAGGTATTTGAAGTAGATCTGCAGAGGATCAGAGGCAGCCCCCGGTGGAAAGGACAAAACGATGCCACCAGGCAGGACCACTTCACAGTGTTCAGAGGTGACAGTAAAGCTTCCAGAAGAAAAACACGAATGTATGACACTGTGCAATGACTTCAGCCCTCCAAAAATCAACAGAAGAATCCCATACTTGTGTTTGACTGGCCTACTGAGGCTATAAGCCCACACATTCCTGCAATACAACACCCAGCATGCACCAATCTTGTCTGGGACCTTGTCACACCACAGTAATGTAAGTTCTTCATAACAGAAGCTTACCTGTTCTCTCCTGAGGAAAGGACGAGTCTTCGTAGCCCTCTAGAACTGAATTTGTCTGTGGCAATAAGAAGGTTTGGGTAGAAAGAGAAGGCAAAGGTTACTTATACCAGGGTAGACAAAAAAGGCTGAACAGTTTTGGCTTAATCCTAATCTGACAAAAGACACTAATAGAACCCTGCTCACTCTGCAGTGGGCTCCAGATCAAGTAGCAGCAGGAGGATAGCAAGAAACCTAGAGGTCCCAAGACAAACTGGAAATGCTGACTCTCCCCCAGGGAAACTCAGAAGCAGAGGAAATTCGAAAATAGTTCAATCTACCAGCCCTGCAGCTCTCAGGGCTATGTTTGATTGCCTGGGGCTGCTCCTGGGAATCATTGCTTGCCTGTGAGAACATGGGGACCACTGGGAAACCCTACTCAGATTCCTGCTCATTCATCATCTTCATCTTGGACAAAGGGCTGCTCCTCTGCATCCTGTGAACCACAGGAAAGCAGGAAGTAACTGCACAGCAGAATGACCTATTACTGCCCTTTGAGCTTCTGTCATGAGCCACCACAGCCTTAGGGCTATGCAGAAAGTCCAAGAACTGGTGCTCACTTCTGCTAAAAAGGCCGAACCCCTTCAGGGAATTCCCCGATCCATTTCCCATGAATCCCATTTTCACTTCCACTGTAAGACCTTACCAAGAAAGCCCAATTTCAGGGACCACTGAGCCCTTAAGACCAGGCTTGAGCTCATGAAAACATAACCAGTACTATCTGTATCCTTACAACCTAATAATTATTCCAGACAAATAAATGCTGATCTGATTCCCCCCTGCTTGTCTTCTCTAATCCAAACCCATCTACACCATGCTGGGATGAGTGAGGGAACAGCTGGGCAGAACACACACAGCAGCAGCCTTGCAATTACCAGCCTGCAGGGATGGTTCAGTTTCTCCTAAGGGATTGCCTTGGAGGCGCACAAATGGCAAGGCCTGGATCTCAGTGGGGATGGCACGGAGGCAGTTGTTCCGCAGATCAAGTCTGGACAAGCTGGGCAGGCTGGCAAGCGAGGCAGGGACTGTCACCAGGAAATTGCTGTGGAGGTGCAGCTGATGCAGAGACTTCAAATTGGCTGCAGGTTAGAACAAGAAGTGACCCCCCACCCATGCTGTTAATTGTGCTGCATGTCAGCTCTAGCCCACCACTGCCTCATCCCATGTAACCACACACATAATGAGGGAAAAGCGCAAGAGCCCAGTATCTCTACAGCTCACAAAATGAAGGGGTGCAGGGAATTAGCTGAGAGGGTCTGAAGAGCTCTGTCCCCAGCTTTTCAGCACCCAGCGATGAGTGTGGATGTAAGACACTTCTGTAACAGCATCAATAACAACCTCAGGCACAAAGTAATACAGGACCCAAGAGCCAGGAGGCTGGGCAGAAGTCAGAGCCTGGTTCCGTGGACTTGTCCACGCTGTACAGTGTGATTTCAAGCCCAGGTTTGCATCCCATCAAACCCCAGCTCTTCTGTTTCCAGTCCCAGGTGCTACCCCAAACCAGCCAGGCCAGATCCTCAGCTATTGTAAATTGTATTGAGATCTTAGCAGTGTCACTGATACACAGAAACAGAAAGTGTGGTCCAGAGAGTCATTAGTGACTGAACCAAGCATGCTTCTTCTGGATATCCCTTCCATTTGGCTCCAACATGCTAACAGCTCTGGGGACAGAGACCAAGGGCCTCAGAGGTCCTAGGATGTACCAAAAGCTTGGTAAGTCCATATCCTTCTTTCCCCCTATAAAATACATACCTAAGGAGTCTGGGATGCTCGATAAGCGATTCCCAGAGAGATCCAGCTCTGTGCAGTTGTGCAGATTCCCAATTTCTTCAGGAAGCAATTGCAAACCATTTTCTGAGAGATCCAGGGTCTGTAGCATTGACAGCTCTCCAATGCTCTGAGGTAAGCACCGCAGCTGATTTTTCATAGCAGAGAAGAAAGTCAGCTTGCTTAGACAGCCAAAGTCCTCAGGAAGGGCCGCCAGGCTGTTGTGGTTCACGAGGAGCAGACTGAGGCTGGGGAGGTGGAGAATGCAGCTTGGCAAGGTGGAGAGTCTGTTGAAGCTGAGATCCAGGTGAGTGAGACACTTCAGGTTCCCAAAGTCTTGTGGCAAGCTTGTCAGGGAGCCATGCCGACAGCAACCAAACTCATCCCTAGCACAGCCACCTGGATGCGGAGGGAAGTGCAGGAAGAGGTCGGTATGCTACAGGGTTGCCTCACTGGCATCATGTGTGCTAAACACATCTGGAGTCAAAGCTCAGAATGAGCCAGGACACCCCACACACTACCACCCTTCAGCAAGGTGGCCCATAAACCTCCAAGCCTCCCACTCTCCCTCCCCACCACCTCTTCCTCACCAGCATCAGTGGCCAACACACAACACTCTATGGATTAAGGAGGTAGTCCTTGCCCTCAAGGCTTTGCCCATACTGTTGAGAAACAAAGAGTCCTACGGACTTAGATCTGCCCTTGAGGGCAGACGTGGGGAAAGTAGTGCAAGTGTCAGGGGAAAAGTAGGCAATTCAGTATTGTGTAGGCCACACAGCACAGAGAGGAAGGACACAAGTTCCCCACCCCAGCCTTTGACACTCAAATTGGAGAAGCGCTGTACCCATGGAAAACAAGTTGAGCAAACAGAGGGAAACTTCCAAATTTCTCCATTTGTTTACCATTTCCTACTCCCCTTCCACTGTTTCTATTTGTATCCTCATACAGCAGAGGGCACCAAACATTTTTATGCTGCATAATGGTGCAAATTGAGAGCAACCAATCAGACCCATTGCACTTTGTACATAAAATATTAACTATTTTATTGCACTTCAGGATGTTCAGGGTGTGTGTACGTCTCACAAAACAGCACTAATAAAAGGTACTGCTGTTATCATCACCTTACTTCAGGGAGAAAAGAATCTCAAATTACTCACATGAGAAAACTGTGTCAGATATAGAAATGAATCTCAATCTTTTCAGTTTTCAGCTAGCCTCTGAATTCTGGCCACAAACTCCCTCCTTTATCTCTCATTTATGTTTAAAATGCCACCTCCCAAAAAGAAAATGATTCCCTTTGATACAGATATTATACCACTTGTATTGAGATCCTCTCACAATAAAGAGATGAAAAAGTCAAAGAATGATCTAATATTTATAGCTCTAACAGTTATTGCACTTTGCTAAATTACATGCATGCCCTAGATTAAATGTGGAACAGTGTCTTCTGGTCTGTCTTGAACTCTGCTAAACCTACAGTCATTGTCGGTAAGCAAGGATTTAAGCATGGATTGATACAGATGGAAATGCAGAAAAGACAGCTTACTATACTCCCAAAAATGAAAGGGGCTGAACATTCACAAAAAAATCCATCAACTTTCAATCCCCCTCTTCTTGGATAACTGCAAAAAATGCTCTTCTTAAAGAGAATGGCTAAAGAAAATGCTGCCATCTGCAGCATCAACCCAACCAGACTGCAAAAACTGGTCCCCAGGCTGCTATAGAAACAAAGGAAAGAAGTAAGAGTCTAGAAGCTGTATCTTGTTGAAATCTGCATGCAGTTCTGAGCAAGGCTAAGAGCCAAAGCTGAAGTAAGGGGCACTGGAACAAAACACTTCCAAGGGCAGTTTGTCCTGCAGATGTGGAGAGAACGACTAACAGAAAATCTGAGCCTAGAGAAGTTCGATGGGAATGAGTCCATTTACCTTTCAGCACCAGGGATTTCAGGTGCTTCAGATGAGGAAGGCTTTCCAGTGTGATGTCAATAAGAGAATCATTGCTGCTGAGACGAAGGAACTCGACCTGGACCACGTCTTCCCGTTGCTCCTTCAACAGCCGGAGGAAATGGCAGCAGCCGTTTGGATAAACATCCAGGTTCAGTCTGTTGCCTGCAAGCAAGGAGCCAGGGAGCATAGCAGCCCCTGAAGTCCCCTCCCCACACTCGTCCCTGAGCCTCAGCAGCTCTGCCATCTTCTGCATCTCCTCCATGGGGTCTGGACATGCTCTGACTTGCCAGGCAGGCAGGAACCAGCAGGACCACGAGGCAGCTGGGACAAGGAGGAGGAGAAAAGATGGCTCTGAAAGAGAACACAAGTGCACCATGAAGGCCTCCTGCCCCAATCCAGAGTGGCTGGAAACAGTTTATAATCACAAGAGGGCAGGAAGGATTACATGCATGTTGCTGAAAGCTTTCCAGGCAGAGAGCACCGAAATGCAAGGTGACAGATGCCACAGAGGCTTCTCCTCCTAGGGAAAACCTCCGAGTTTTCCCAGTCAACATCTCTCCATTGAATGGAACAACTACCCACCATCAGAATACATAACAAATTTTACTTTAAAAGATACACATGTGAATGCCTATTTGTTATGGACATTTCCAAGTGTCTTAGTGGGAAGCTTTACAAGTGGAGAAGAAAACTGGGGCAGAGAGAGCTGAGCCAGGGTCAGCTCACAGACTGCAACGGGTAATCATTGAACCCTGTTTTGAAACCAAGTGCCAATGGGATAAAAGTGAGCAGGCAGAGGGCAGCAGAGCAAACATGTCAGGGCCAGGGATGACATTAGAAAAGGCACATCTGTGGCACAGGAGCACTGGACTGTGCAGTGGAATGGGAGCTCTCATGGAAGTCCCTCGGCAGGTCTGCTGTAACACAGCAGACCAGGCACAAAGCCATGGTAGACCCTGTTTCTCCCCCTCAGCATCCTCTGATAAAGAGAAAGGAAAAGATAAAGGGAAAGGGAAAAAGCAGATACCACACTGTGCATGACGAGACGGATTCAAACCTAAAGGAGTGGAAGTACGAAATTTGAACAAATTAATTACTCTTCTGCTTTCTTACTGTGAAGAAACCTTCATTCATCTAGGACTTTTAAAAGAAGCCACTATCACCACAGCACACAGGTAGTTCAAAGATGAGCAGAGGCATAAGGCATGTTTCTATACCAGTAGTCACATACTTTCAAGTACTGTTTTCTGCTCTTTCCACTTCCTTTATCTTTTGCAACTCCTGAGCTTGGCAATTAAACTAGCTTGTGGTGTGGTGTGAATATCAGGAGTTTTTTGTAAATCCTGCCATGGATCAACAGAAGTTTTTTTTGAGTGAGTGATGCAGAACTAGAACAAACTTGTCTCAAACTTACAAGGCAAGCGGAAACAAGGTAATGCCCCAGCAACAGCCAGACGAGCACTGCTTTTACTGTTAGCCTGTGGGACATGGTAGCACTGATGTTCCCAAGGCAGAGTTTGAGGGAGGCATCACACCCATCTCCCTGAAAGAGCAGAAATGTGACGACAAGAACAGGAAGCAGAGCACAGAGACAGCTCAGAAACTGTAGCATGTCCTCATTGAACCCGGTTATGAAACTGAGTGCGAATGGGATAAAAGTGAAACTACTGCTTTAGTATAAATGTCAGCATTTCTTACAAAAACGCTGAATGTAACATGAGTAAGAAAAAAGACCATCTGCTATAACTTTGTAAAGCTGTTGATGGTGAAGGAACCAGAGGGGACCTCTGGATTGCCCAGGCTGGAGTGGTTTGGAGGCCACAGAGGCAGTTTGGGGTGTGCCACCATATTCAGGTCTGCACACCCTGTGCACAGGCTGGCACAGACACACCGACACACACACCTGCATGTGGACACACACCTTCAATGGGCATACAGACCCGCACATGCACACACCAGAACACAGGGACACACACACACTTTCAGTGGGCACACAGACTCGCACATGGACACACCTGCAGACGGACACACAGACCCACACATGGACACACAGACCCACACACAGACACACACACACGGCTTCCACGCTGTCCGCCGTCACCCCACGCCCCTCTGTCCCGACGCCCGGCAGGATGTCCAGCGGCCTCGTGTCCCGCCGAGCACGGCCCCGCTTGTCTCACCGCTCCGGCCTCGGCCCGCAGCACCCGGGACTGGGCTGGACTGGGTGGGACTGGGCTGGGCTGTGCCCGGCACTTCCTGCAAAGTTCTCGGGCTCCGCGCCGCGCTGCCGGGGTGGGACGGCACGGAGTGGGACGGCACGGGGGAGGTGCCCAAGGCGGCGGGACGGGGCTCTGCGAGCCCTGCAAGGCTGGGGACTGCCGAGCCAGCCCCCGGTGCGCCCGGAGGGTGTCGATTCACCTTCCCGCAGCCGCTGTGCCGGTCTGTGGGGGCCCCTCGGGCCGGTGCTGCTGCCCCCCGTGTCGCCCCGGCCGGCCTCAAGCGCTGCTACCCTGCGAGAGCCGCTCGGAGCAGTCTCTGCAGGAGGGAGGGGGCTGTGCCCAGCTGGGGGGCGGCTGCTCCCAGACAGACACTGACGGGACAAGAGGACAGCGCCCAGCTGCGCCAGGGCAGGTGGAGGGGTGGGCATTAGGAAGGATTTCTCCGCGGAAGGGATGATTAGACCTTGGAATGGACTGACCAGGGAGGCGATGGAGTCACCGTGCCTTGGAAGTGTTCAGTAACTGGCTGGATGTGAATAGGTTGGAATCGATGACCTTGGAGGGTTTTTCCAACCTGAATGAGTCTGTCAAATACATCCTCTTGTCCTGTCACAAGTTGTCTGGGAGAAGAGGCTGGCTGCCCACCTGGCTACAACCTCCTGTACAGAGTGATAAGGTACCCCCTGAGCCTGCTTTTCTCATGGCTCAACAACCCCAGCTCCCTCTGCTGAGTCTCATGAGTTCTGCTCCAGACCCTTCCCCAGCTCTGATGCCTTTCTCTGGACTTGCTCAATGTCCTTCTTCTAGTGAGGGGCCCAGAAGTGGCCACAGTGCTCAAGGTGTGGCCTCAGCAGCGCCAAGTACAGGGCGATGGTCACTTCCCTTGTCCTGTTGGCCATTTCAAGATCGTCGAGTCCACCCGTTGACCAAACACCACCATGACAATTAAACCACAGCACTGAGCGCCACATCCCATCGCTCCTCGAACACCTCCAGGGACGGTGACTCCACCACCTCCCTGGGCAGCTCATTCCAATGCCTGACCACCCCTTCCATGAACAAACACTTGTCTCACGTCCGCACAGAGATGGGCCCCGGCCTTGTGGGTTCACCATCCGGTGCCCACCTCTGTGCAGGACTCGGTGTGTGGACCAGCCGGACTTGTGACGACCCCAGGGCAGGGCAGAATGCCGCAGATGGAGGACACAGTGTATGGGGTAGGTGTAGGTTGGCCATGAGGACGAATTCCCTCCGTCAGGGGGTGTTCAATGCACCGGAACGCGCTGCCCACGGAGGGGCCGTGCCCAGAGAAAGGGGGCCCCCCCGCGCTCTGCGCATGCGCCACCACGCCCGCGGCTCCCCATTGGCCCGC